>BJKM01000649.1:0-303396 GCA_015082035.1 Chaenogobius annularis
ACCATTGGCCCATTTTATTTAGACAATCAAAAACAATTCACGGTGTTACAATTGATGGGACAGAACTTAAAATGCATAGAACATGCAGACGATGTTCTATTGTATTTGACCAAACCAGAAATTTCCATACCCAATGTAATGCATTTTTTACAAGTAATCGGTCCAATGTCTGGATAACAAATTAAATGTACAAAAAACTTAAATTATTTCATTCTGGCACCCCCCTCTGTCCTTTGGAAAGATCAGAACAGAATCTCTCAGATATTTAGGTGTGGTCCTCCATAGAGACCTATCAACAATTCTGGAGAAAAATTATTAATTAAAACCTTTTTACACCTTTATATATATTACACCTTGAAAAATGGAACCTTATACCGTACTTAAGTCTAAATCAAAGGATTGAAACTATAAAAATGAATGTTTTGCCCAGGTTTTTCTATCTGTTCTCTTCCAATTTCCATCCGGCAGTTTGATGAGTGAAATAAAGCAATCTCCAGATTCATATGGCAGGGGGAAAAAAAACTTTATCCGATTCAAAACTTTACAGTTATCAAAAGAAAAAGCGGGCTGGGGTTTGCCTTGTTTGAAAAATTACTTTATTTCAGCTCGGATCAGAGCTGCGCTGTACTGGTGTGACCCAGAATATGAAGCTCAATGGAAGAATATTGAGATTGAAGTTGTGCCGGGGGTTCCTGTACAGGCCTTACTGGCAGATGACAGACGGTTGAGTCATTTGGGGGAGGTGGAGAAACCCCTGGGTGAAGTCTGTTGTTGCAACATGGAAGGAGCTGATCAAAACATACAAACTAAACAAAGATGTTAAAATGTTAAATTGGTTGGCTTATGATCAAAATGTCACACCTAACAGCATTGACTCAAGATTTAAAGTCTGGACAACAAAAGGGATAAAGGTCTTTTACCAGATTGTAAAGGAGAATCATCTGAAGAGCTTTGATGAGTTGAAAATATCCTTTCTTAGAGAAACAAGATTTTTATAGGTACTTACAAATAAGGAGTTATTATATTCAAGAAATCAAAAAGAATGATGACCATCATAACCCTTTGATATAAATATATATATACATATCAATCTGAATTTTCAAAGGGATTAATATCTAAACTGTACAAATATATTAACAATTTGGCCACTCACTTTACTGATTACATTAAGGGTAAATGGGAAAGAGAGGGTCACTTTGTTCTGGCTGATGAAGAGTGGGAAAGTATATGTACATCTCATTGGAGAACCACAAAATCACATGTTTGGAGGGAATTCAGTTGGAAGAATGTGTCTTGTCTTGCTTCTTTATAACCCCATGTCAAAGTGCCTATTACTCACAGGGAAATGCAGACTGTTGGAGAGGATGTGGCAGCCAGGAGGCAAATCACTATCATGTGTTTGGGGATTGTCCTGTTGTTCACAAATATTGGACTGAGATCAACAAAGCCTTACAGACAATGTATGACACCACCATTCCAATGGATTTCAGAACTATGTATTTGGGCCTCAGATCTCCTGCCATGGACACAATTGGCAGCTATCTCTTGAGCATCCTCCTGGTAGCAGCGAAAAAGGCTCTAACAAAAAAATGGATGACACAAAATGCACCGACAATCATGGACTGGACTAATATTATACTGGACATTCGTAACATGTAAAAAATTACATTTGGACTTAATTTGAAAATAGATCAGTTTGACAGATTGTGGACTAGATGGTTGGGTGTCGTGCGCCATGATTTTCTCTTCTTTTGTTTTATTATTTGCTGGATGTCTGCTGTTTTTGATTTTATGTCTGTTTTTTTTTGTTTTTTTTTTTAAAAGTTAAAAAGGACATTTTTTAAAATTAAAACTGATCATGCTCCAATTTATATCACTGTAGATCTGGAAAAGAAACAAAAAAACACACTTTGGATATTTAATGCTTGTCTAATCAATGACCCACAATTTGTAAAAAATTATGACATTGAGACTTAAGTAGAAGAAAAAGACAATGGTGAAGTTCCTCCACCCATTCTCTGGGATGCAGCAAAGGCAGTTTTGAGGGGCAGGGTAATTGCTGTCGCCTCAGCCAAAAGGAAACAAAGACAGAAAATGTTTTACTATCTACAGAACAAAATAAAGATTCTAGAAGCTAAACATGCCAAAAACAAGGATCCCCAAAAGCAATATCAAATAAAAAAGATAAGGGGTGAGATTAATGACCTGACCTCACAGGAAAAAAATAAATAAATACATAACGCTCTTCACCAAACAAAAATATTATGAAAAGTAGTAAAGTATTAGCTTGGAAGATTAGAAAACAACTGGCGAAAAGAACTATTTTTAAAATACAAGATAGGCAGATTAATGTAATTTTAACAAAACAAGACCAAATACAACACCAAAATTTCAGGAAACAAAGAAGAAAAAGTACAATCTTTTTTGGACACTCAATTTACTTGCCATGACAGAAGAGAACAACAAAAAATATGTGCTGAAATAACACCTACTGAAATTCAAAGTGCAATCAAAAGACTAAAAAACAAAAAACCTCACACTTCAAAGTGGTCAAAAACTCTAAAGACACACTTACTCCATTGCTTTTATCAACTTTTAAACTGGGCCCTTAAAACAGCTCAGATTTCTCAGAAGAGGAAGGAAGCCAACATATCCTTAATACCTAAAGAGGTGAAGAATCAACTTGACTGTGCCTCTGACCAATCTCAGTTCTGAATGTGAACTATTGTATATACATCTCAATTACTGTATATCCAAAATAATGAAACCAAATACTCCCAAATTTGATTCACAATGATCAGACAGGATTTATTTATGGATGACGAACACAAGAGAACACAAGATTGCATAAGAAGAATCTTTACACTGTGAACCATAAACAAAAACAACAAAACAACGCTTTAATAATAAATCTGGACACTGAAAACGTCCTAAAGTCCTAACCAAATTTAAACTAGACCATTTAATAATAAAAGAAATTGAGGCTCTTTGCGAGGGCCAACCAAAATTTTAAATAGGGACAGACTTAGCTGACTAGAAAGACTTTGGAGAGAGGGTTGTGCTTGGTCCTCTTCCCTTTTGTTCTCTTTGTACTTCCAACCATTGGCCCAAAATATAAAACAATCAGAAACAATTTATGGTGTCTCAATTGATGGGACAGAGCCTAAAATTGCCAGCTATGCAGATGATGTTTTACTTTATCTAACCAAACCAGAAATGTCCATACCTTATGTGATGCATTTCCTTCATGATATTGGTCCAATGTCTGGATCCAAATTGGATTTGCAAACAGCTGAAATTCTCTCTTACAGGCGACCCCCTCTGTCCTTTAGAAACACAGCCATTTAAATGGCAAACGGAATCCCTTAAATGTTTAGGTGCGGCCCTTCATAAAGAACAATCAACAATCTTAGAAAAACTATACTCCTATATACTACTATATACTACTATACTTTTCTCCACTATGAAAAAAAATGTACTCTTATCCCAAACTTAAGTCTAAGGCAAAGGATTGAAACTATAAAGATTAATGTTTTGCACATATTTCTCTATCTGTAAAATCTCAAGATTTGTATGGCAAGGCAATAATCTGATTTAAAACTCTACAATTATCAAAAGAAAAAACAGGTTGGGGTTTTTATTGTCTGGAAAAATGACTTTATTTCAGCTCAAATCAGAGCATTGCTGTACTGTTGTGATCCAGAGTATGAAGCTCAATGGAAAAATATTTAGAGTAAGGTGCTGGGGTTCCTGTCCAGGCCTTACTGGCAGATGACAAACGGTTGAGTCATTTGGAGGAAGTTAAGAATCCCTGGGTAAAATCTGTGCTTACAACATGGAAGGAGCAAATCAAAACATACAAACTAAACAAAGATGTCAAAATCTTAAACTGGTTAGCCAAGGTTTTGTACAAAATAGAACGGACCTGAGATTAAATTTTGAATTTTGTTGGAAAAATGTGTCAAGTTTTTTCATAACACCATGTCAAAGTACCCATTATTCACAAGGAAATGCAAACTGTTGGAGAAACTGTGACAACCACGAGGCAAACCACTATCACTGAAGTTACCAAGACACATCTGACTGTTTTTGACATTACCATCTCTCTTAATTTTTAGGAACTTCGGGCCTCAAAAATCCAGCCGATGGACACAATCTTTATACGATACCAGTGCTGAGATATCGTAGCTTCTACTGGTTAAGCAAGAAAACGATGCCCTGATTGCACAACAGAACCGTAATGGGATGATCACACACACTTCCCCCCAACGATCAAGGCTTGGCATTGACTCATGGTTAATGTTGAGACACTCACATTGTCCCCTTGCTGTATGCCCTCGCGCCCCAACGAACAGATCGACGCTCTAGGAAAACCATACAGCCATTGGGTGCCCAAGCAGAAATGCTCAGAGGTGCCCCCATGCCGCAAATCCACTTTTTAAAGTGTTACAAAATACCATAAAGGGTATTTCTAAGCTGTATTTTTATGTGAATTTTGCATAAATCCAACAATCTTAAGTGCCACAAACAACCACGGGACGGAACAGGCCCCAGAGGTCATAGCACTGTAAATAAAAAACCAGAGAGTTGTCTAATAAAAATCATAACATTTCTTGTTTCTGGGTGCATTTTAGATATATATTATTCAGCAACTCATTTCTCGTTACTTCAAAGGCCCCCATAGTCCCGTACATTTCCTTGCTCCGCTCCTGCTGCAGCGTCAACCGAGCCCTCTCCTGGCTCCATCGGTGTGTGCAAAAACAAGACTTTGATTGGCTTCTAGAAAACCAATTACAGGCTGTATAAACTATTTACACTTTCTGTTGCATTTTTTGAAAACAGGATTTAGACATTTGTAAGAAGAATTGTTATGAAGCTTTGGATTTTCGCAAAGCCGCGGTTCCCCGCTGCCAGCCGACGTATCACTATGCTCTTTGTTGCGGATGTCTGGCTCTTTTACGGTTCCAATGAAATATAGAGGCCAATTTTCATCATCTGTAAAACGTTTTGCTCTTTGTGATTCGTAGAATATCTATGCGAAGTTTCCAGCTGTGCCCCTGATCTGTCTGCGTCTGTTTAAACCGTGGCTTGTGTAACTGCCCCTGCACATCGCAAACTTAATGGGGAGGGAGAGGCGACACTTGAGTCCTAGTTTGAACTGATGAAAACTAAAGACAAATTACGCCTATTGAAGGCTCCCGGTTTAATTGCAAAAGAACAGTGCAGCCTATTCCTTCGGAGCACTTGATGCCCCATGTATGCACTGTGCGTTACGTGCGTAATGGCAGTGGCTGCACTGGACCAAATGGTTTGATTTGATTGATAAATTTAGCTCTCTGATCGTGTTCTGTGTCTGTGCTATGTTTTATATAAAACAAAATAAAAATTTAAAGCAGTTTGCTTGGATGTGGTGTTGCTGGAATGCCAGGTAATGCAGACTGTCATTGTGTCCTTCCTGTAGCCATACTGCTGGCTGCTGGCTGACTGCATGTGGTGCAACTGCGCTGTAGAGGACACAACAATCCAACATAATACAAGTTTTATTGGCAACTCTGACCATCCTCGGTGCATAGCGCAGGTGCTGGGGAAGGAGATGATTTTTGCCAGACGCCAAAGCCCTATACAGGCTTTTTTTCCTTTGTAAATTGTTATTTGTTGCGTGAAAATTTGGTCTTGTATGTGCAGCTTGCAAAAGATCTGACAATTGCTTCTGGCACAGATTTTAGAAGGTAAAAATCTGCTGATGTTACTGATTTGTTGATCCTATTACTTGTCTGAGTGTGTTTTTACCCTACCTGGAGAAGGTCATCACAACAAAACTATATTGGATCATATCCAGTGCAGTGATTTATGTAATGCCTCTTAGATGGGGTGTGGAGCCTGTATATTCTCCTGAGAACACTTTTCCAGCAGAACAAAACCTGCTGTGTCAGTAGATCTACTTCCATTTATGCCACTGAGCCGTGCACCAACAGATTCAATGCCATGTTACAAAAAACAGGTTTGCTGAGAACACTGTCGCTGAAGAAGGACGCGGTAGAGGATTAAATGTGCACCAAATGTCCAAGATAATTTGGGCATTTAAAAGATTTATTTCAGTTCATTTTGTGTAGCGTGTTTCTGATGATTTCGATTAAAACATTGAATACTCTTTCATAATCAGTGCTTTGTGTTAATGGATTTCAAGATTAGCTCAGTGGTGGAGTGCTCATCTTCTGAACCGAAGGTCGGCGCTTCGAAACCAGATCCACTGACCCACAGGTTGGCAGAGCTGCCTCAGGTGAATACTGACGTTGTGTCCTTGGGCAAGACAAACCCCCCAGTGTCTGCGTACACCTGGTGTGTGAATGGGTGACTGGTTCCTTGATGTAAAAGCTCTTTGAGTGCCTTGACAGTAGAAAAGCGCATATAAATGTGACCATATTATTTTATTTGAGTGAAAATCATTGTTGAACATCAGTGTGGTCTGTGGCAGAAAATGTGTGAGTGAATAGTGTGTGTGCGTGTGTGCACGTGTGTGCACAGGCGCTCTTATTCATTAAAGCTGCATTCACATGGCCACTGCTGCACTGTGCCTAAGGTGCTGTTGAGAGAACATCCTCTGAAGTTATTCTCCTCACCGCTGAAGGTGTTCCCCTCAGCTTGAAGGTTTCCCCTACAGCTCTGAAGGTGTTCCCCTAGCTCGAAGGTGTCCCCTAGGCTGAAGGTGTTCCACTCAGCTCTGAAGGTGTTCTCCTCAGCTCTGAAGGTGTTCTCCTCAGCTCTGAAAGGTGTTCCCCTCAGCTCTGAAGGTGTTCCCCTCAGACTCTGAGGGTGTCCCCACAGCTCTGATGGTGTTTTCCTCACCTCTGAAGGTGTTCTCCTCAACGCTGAAGCGTGTTCCCTCACTTCTGAAGTGCTTCCCTCACCTCTGAAGGTGTTCTCCTCAGCTCTGAGGATGTTCTCCCCAGCTCTGAAGGTGTTCTCCTCAGCTCTGAAGGTCTCATGTGTATAGGAGGAGTGGTGAAGAGCCTTCCATATAATCATACAGCTGCTGCTGTATGATTATATGGAAGGCTCTTCACCACTCCTCCTATGAGCAGCTCTGACAGCAGGTGGTTGTGGGGACATTTTAGTACCCTTTAAGACCTGTTGAAACACTTATTAACTTCCTGGTTCTGGCCAATGATGGTACTTCCTGGCCCAGCCAGTTTCTACAAAAAGTCACTTAATGTTCATCTTGCATATGGGCCCCCAGTGGTGTCATGGATGGCTCTTATGAAAAACATGGACAGCTGTCAGTCATTATATCATAATCACCTGTTTAATTGTATATTTTGCAAAATATAGATTTCAGAATAAAGAATACTTACGAAGTATACTGCCAGAACACTTATACTATACACTCATGAACTCCAAACAATAAATGAACACATGAATAAGACATAGAAATGTGTTTCAAGTTGACTTTATTGTGTTGTAATAAATGAATAAAAGTAACATATAAACATTGACCACTGGTTCACTAGTTGACGCAGAGCTCGGATTTGGCTCCTTTTCATCAGATGATGTCCTCCACTGCATCCTCTGCCTTACTCCAACATGTCAGCGGACACAGTCTCAGCATCTCTTTGGTCTTCCTCTGGAACTAACATGAAGCAGTATTGCACATGTGTAGGACTGAGAAAACACAGCCTCGTGCTTTGATTAATCTAACATAAGGATGCTCTGAGCAGCAGAAGAATAGACACGTTTATATTTGCAATTGTAATACACAAACACACTGACAATGTATTAATACAACATTGAGGAGTTTGATGGTTTGTCTTTGGACAGGAATCTAAAGGTCTGCTGTAAAACACTGACCACAGACTCAAAGCCTCACATCAGCATCAGCACCGCAGAGACAGTTCTTTGGGTACACCACTTTACGCGCGTTACGCACAGCCACACACAAGTGATGCAGAGACACATGTCGTTGTCATATCCAACAGCACATTGGATATTACATATTACGCACGGTCAGTGTGCGCGCACATTACGCACGGTCAGGGTGCGCGCATATTACGCACGGTCAGTGTGTGCACACATTACGCACGGGCAGGGTGCGCGCACATTACGCACAGTCAGTGTGTGCACCATCATTAAGCCACAGCCTGCCCTCGTGCCTAGCCGAGTTAGGGCGGGCAATTGAACGGCTCATGGCCGTGGAGGAAGAGAGGACGCTGGCGTTCATCGACGGTGAGTGACGGGACGGATGCGACACATGGCGCTCGCTACTCAACGGTCAGCTGAAGTTCCAGTGGCAAGTGTCCACGGCCCAAGGGCAGCATCAGCACGAACTGCACAGCCACACACATGTGATGCAGAGACACATGGTCGTTGTCATATCCAACAGCACATTGGATATATACACCAATTAGCGACGGTCAGTGTGTGCGCACATTCGACGCACAAGCTGTCGCCTCTGTGCCTAGCCCCGGTGCAGTGAAGCCCCCGGAGCTTGTCCCGGAACTCCTTCCTCATGAGGCAGTAGATGACGGGGTTTAGGCGCAACTATTGGTGTGCGCGAGGCACCACAGTGAGAGGAACACGTACATGTGTGCACCACGTAGTACGCCTGTCGGTCTGAAGTGCGCAGCGTTTGAGCTTGACCAGCCACGCTCCACAGAGTGATGGCGTGTGTTGGCGCATCCAGCACTTAAAAAGAAGGAAGAGCACTAACAATAGTCACGGACCTTGTGACTCTCGACTGCCGCTTGTGGGTCGATGCACTTCATGCTGCGGTCCCGGATGACGCGCGACCAGGAGAACGTAGCTGCAGGGAACACAATGCACATGGGCAGCACGAAGCCCAACGAGGATTCTTCTGAATGTGGCTAGAAGTGCGAGCCAGTAGTACTGGCCCCCGGGGAAACGCAGCAGACACAGGCTCTCCCCGGTTACGGTTCTCACCGTGGAGAAGATGGGAGTAGGTGCCGTGGCCACGGAAGCCAGAGTCCAAATGAGCGCGCACTGCCACTTGGCTGAGCACGAGCTGTGCGCCTTGGTGTTGTTGAGTGCGGTGGCCAGAGACCAGTAGCGCGTGAGGCTCATGGCCGTGAGGAAGAAGACGCTGGCGTACATGTTCATGACGGTGAGTGACAGGACAATGCGACACATGGCGTCTCCAAACGGCCAGCTGAAGTCCAGTGCAGTGTCCACGGCCCAGAAGGGCAGCGTCAGCACGAACTGCAAGTCCGTCACCGCCAGGTTCAGCACGAACAGGTTTACGCGGGAAGTCTTCCGCTTGTGGCGGACCTTGATGAAGAACAGCACCAACAGGTTCCCTACGAGCCCCGTGGTGCACACCGCGCTGTACACGAGGCAAATGAGCAGGCGCAGCACGAGGCTTCCGTCCGCGCTCACGTCTATGTCCTCCAGGTCCAAGAAGAGCTCCAGCCCTGACACGTTCAGAGCCGCGCTGTCGTTGTCCTGGTTCATCCTGGCCCTTGTCCAGATCTGATACTGACCCTGGTCTAGACCTAATACTGAACCTCCAAATTAGCTCTAGTCCAGCTCACTCTCCAGTGTGATACTGAGCGCATCCTCCACCTCCTCTGATGCGCGCTCTGGTGCACCTCTGTGCGTAACTGCCCAGTTCCGTGAACATGTATTCATCCACTCGGCCAGTTTTATAGGTGGACTCGTATTCAACATGTTAGGCCCATGTGTCCCCACGCACGCGCAGGATACCGGTGGAGGGCAGGGGAAGGAGATAATTAAGCGCTTTACACCAGAGAACAGCTTCCACACGTCAGCTCTCTGTCGCCCTCTAGTGCCTTTACTGTCCTCTAGCGCCAAAGCCCATCACACGACACAGTGTGACGTGAGCGGCTTTAGTGGTACAAACTGCGCGTTTCTGACACACTCTATACAAAATATATAGCCACCTCGGACACACAGGCCACACATAAACTGGACTGAAGATGTAAACAGTAAAACGGTGTCTTCACAAGAGACACAGCAGATGTTTATGAATGGGCAAGAAATCACTTTGAATCCACATCGAATAATAAAAGATGAAGATTCTGAGGTTCCAGTAACCAAAGTGAAATGTTAAATTTGGCAATGAGGGGTCGTTCTGGTATAAAGTTGAACTGTATTTATAAAACTAACAATGCGACACAGAGAGGTGGCTTTGGGGCTATAGATAAAGCTGGATTACATCATTTTCAAACCATGAAATAAGGAAGTAAACTCAATCTTAGTTCTCACAAATCCTTTGGCACAAAGAATTAGTTTTTATCGATTTATTTTGGCCACTATAACAGCTTTAGATCAACTTATTTTAGACACAAAAGTGAAGCAGGGTGACAGTCCTAATCAGCCAATCAGCACATAATCATAGTTATTTTTTCAGTTTGTAATTCTCAGCTTTGCCTTTTAGTCCTATTCATGAGTCCAATATTCCAATATTGCACAAGAGTGTGTAAACAATGGCACATCTCAGAAGCTCGATGTGCAGGAGAGGAAGTCGACAGGAAACAAACTGGTGAGTTGGTTGGCTATTGGACAATCAACAGATATTCAGATGACCTATTCGATTTTGGTTTGTTAGGAACTGTCAATAAGTTATTTCACAGGAAAATGAAGTGAATATTAATTGACAGTAGAATCAAATTAAATATATCGCATAATGTTTCGGGACCGTCAACACATTACTTCACAATGGGATGGAAAAGCAACACTTTTTTTTTTTTACAGTATAATTTAGGACTTTTATTCAATAACCTTTAGGGCATTTGACCCAGTGACCCCAGACACTTTAGAATAGGTCTGTTACTTCTACCTCTGGGCTATCGGACTCAACCCTTTATATTTCATTTTAAAGCTGTTGTTTAACTGAACATCCAGGGAAGGGACATTGAGAGAGTGGACTCATACAAGTACCTGGGTGTTCATCTGAACCACAAACTGGACTGGACTGCATCACAAGTACCTGGGTGTTCATCTGAACCACAAACTGGACTGGACTCATCACACAGACGCACTGTACAGGAAGAGCCAGAGTCGGCTCTACCTCCTGAGGAGACTTCGGTCCTTTGGAGTGACAGAGCCACTCCTGAGGACCTTCTACAACTCGGTGGTGGCATCAGCCCTCCTGTAGGGTGTGGTCCGCTGGAGCAGCAGCATCACAGAGAGAGAGGAAGAAGCTGGACAAAGTCATCAAGAAGTCCAGCTCCGTTCTGGGCTGTGGGCTCACGTCTATGCTGGACCATGAGTCTCACCCCCTGCAGGACAATACTGTTATACTCCTGCAATACTGTTATACTCCTGCAATACTGTTATACTCCTGCAATACTGTTCTACTCCTGCAATACTGTGACACAATGTCAATCATCCCTGGTGCAATATTTTCTGTCCATATGACAGCTGTAAATAAGAGTGTTATTATTATTAAGATTATAAATGTTCTTTTTTTTGTAAGTTATTTGTTTTTATAAGAGTTTTCTTTTTCTAAGTTATCTGTTTTTATTATTATACTGTGCATAATCTGTTTCTGTACCTTTTGTTGCAACAATGGAATTTCGCCATTGTGGGACAAATAAAGGCGTTCTATCTTATCTTAAAGCAATTTTACACTAAATTTGCTTGTTTTTCTTAAACAGCTTTCAGTTCATTTGACCCAGTCACCTCAAACCAGTTTATACTGTAAATTACCTCTACCTCAGAGCTTTCGAGCGCAGCCATTTGTGTCTGCTACAAATGGCAGTATAATTTGTTTTTTTCTTCAATAACTTTCTGAATTTGAGACCCAAAACCATGTTGAAATATTACTTCCGCATGAACATATCAGGCTCAGCCATTCGCCTCTGCCTTTAAAAGGTTTTTGTATTTTTTGTTTGCATTTTCTTTTGTTTCAATAGCTTTTAGGCCATTCTAGGCCAGTCTGGTGTGACCCAGCCACATCAGACTGGTTGTTTTGTGTTAAATGAAGGAGACCATCACATCCTTTTCTGGACAGAGAGAGCATCAGATAGAAGAAGTTGATAGAATATCCTGTCTGCAAATCAGATTTTACGGATTTAATGCTTTGTAGTGCAGAGAGGGCTGCATCCTTAGACCCATCAGTATAAATAAGGCATGTAAGGCAACAATCACATCGCCATTTGATTTATGTGCAGTAGAAAGTCAGAGCTCCAGTGTCTATTCTGATCAAGAACAATATTATTCTATCCATTCCATTTTCTACCGCTTGTTCCCATTAGGGTCGCGGGTGACTGGAGGCCTATCCCAGTCGCTTGTCTTAGGCGGCGGTACACCCTGGACTGGCCAACTTAATATATATATATATATATATATATTATAATATATTATATATATATATATATATATATATATTATATATATATATATATATATATATATATATATATATATATAATATATATATAATATATATATATATATATAATATATATATATATAATAAATAAAAGTGGCAAAGTGGCAGAAACGCAGTCTTTTCATGATAACCTGGCTAGGTGTGATCTTCACTTCTCCTTCAGTTCATTCTCTATGGGAATTAACATTTTTGCGCTTAAATTTTGCATGTTAATTGTTAATCAATCAATGCTTATGTCATTTGTTTAATTTAATTTAACCTTGTTTTGTCACTTTGGCAAGAAGGAACAGTAGGAGCAGTAAAAGATAAATTAGTAAGAATAACTATTACTTTTACATTTTCAGTTAAATAGAGAATGTATATTTTAACTTGTCGGTTTACAATTATAGCACTGTCATATTTCTAGTATTACCTGCTGATGTTTGGTCAGTTTGTACTTGACCTTTCTTGTGTTATGTTATGATGAATGCATGCTATTGCAGTCCATTCATCCATCCAAGTGGTGATTGCTTTAATTGGCAAATAACAACATCACATAGTAATTAGAATTAACAAATACATTGTGACCCCTAAGTGGTACATAATTCATTATGGTATCAGAATCAGAATCAGAAAAGGTTTATTACCATTGTCAATGAACAAAATTTAGGATTCTTTTTATATCAGGTTTTGGGTTCGATGCCTGTTTCCAGCATGAACCCGTTTTTTTTTTCTTTTTTACCCTTTCAGCTGTTCTGTGTTTCTATGGTTCTTGGGTATGGCAAGGCAAGGCAAGTTTATTTGTAGAGCACAATTTGTGCAATTCAAAGTGCTTCACACAACAGGGGAAAAAATGCATTAAAATCACAAAGACTTCTTCATTTCCATTCATTCAATTTAACAATTTTGCTGACATGAATATGTATTTGACATTGCCAGTGTAACAGATGTCTCCGGGGTGGGCACATCTCTTTTAGATTGATTATTTCGCTTTATCTGCCTCTGCACACGTCTGTACAGAGCCTATGTAACTATCGCGTCAACGCCTCCACCTTATGTGTGGCGCTTTTGCATCTTTAACAACGGACCCGGTCTCGTCTGCCCCCTCCCAAGATTTAGCATTCGATTAACTAATTGTCCCAGACAAAACTCGACCAAAGCTGTTAGTGTTAAAACTCACTCTTGATCAGTGGGAAGGTGCGCCAGGCTCCTTCCTGGACTTTGCTGTGGCCTTAGTGCTGACTGACAATCTAACCAGCGTGTGTTCTAACCCTCGCCTCAGGCACCTGCTATGCAGCTGCGCTTGGACACCGGCACAATGGGCTATTGTGTTGAGCGGAATTTTTTACATGTTCAAATGTAATTGTGTCTAAATAGTAGTTTTAGAATTGTAAAGAATTTCTCTAAAGAAAGACCTTTTAATTAAAACTAATTTAAAGGTGACATTTTCAAGCTATCCGTCAAATAGTTTAAGACATTAAAGAGTAGAGTGCAAAGCAAATCCTTTCAGTCATATGCACAGCCAAACATAACAGTTTTTTAGCTTAGATTTGAACAATGCCAGAGTAGAGGCCTGTCTCACATCCTCAGGAAGACTGTCCCAGATATTAGCCGCCGAAAACTGAAACGCAGATTCCACCCGTTTAGTCCTAACTCGACTCTGGGGACCAGCAAAAAAAAATCCAGCCCGACCAGACTCAGGCCCGCGGGCATTAAAGCCCAACCCGGCCCGAGCCCGACCAATTAACTTGATTTGCATGCCCGAGCTCCGAAGCAAACCCGAAATTTCAATTTATCCCATAGTATTTTTGGCAGAAAAAAACGCAAGATTTCTTAAGGTTAAAATAATCAACATATTTTTATGATCATGATAAATGCATTTGCACAACTAAATAACGCTGGAACACAGAATAAGAGTCCAGATAAAGAGAGTGAAAGAGAGATCTGATGCGCACTCGCTTAATTACGCGGAGAAATACTGCAGCCCACTAGGCTTTAAATAGAATAATGCAAATTAAATAAATGGGAAAAGATACATATGAAATTGTTATTTTCTATAGTTTTGTTTAAACGAAATTTAAAATAAAAGCTTTAATTTTCTCTATCTTCAATTTGGTCTGAAAATGGAAAAGCTAACAAAATGATTTAAGAGCAAGAACACAGAAATACAATAAATCTACATAAATAAACTAGATTTCCACACTTCACTCTTACCGGCGGTGCGTGTTTGCCTTTTCAGTTCCCCTGTCTTAAGTTTATCCTTGACTTCTTGCTGCTCCATATCGGGGAGACCTAAACAAAATAGATGTGGACTTGCGGAGGATTACATTCACGTCACGTGCGCAAAGCGAGCCCCGGCTCCGCGCTTCCTGTTTAGTAGTAGTTATATAGCAATTACCTTACAGCCCCTTCTCTGTTTTAACCAAATTATTATTTATTTATAACAAGTATTCCTTAGTTTAGGATCCACACATCGTTTTAGTATACATTTTTACAAACATATTTATTAAAAAAGTCAGCGAGAGAGAAGCCCGGCCCGGCCCGAACGTAATGATTGTCATTTCAGTCCCGACCCGACCCGAATTTCGGGCCGGGTCAGGTTCTGACTAGGGCTCGGGCTTAAGATCTTACCTCTACACCAGTATACCTATTTTTCAAATTCATATGCAGCACTTTATTCCAGAATAGACTACTTTTTTGTTCTCAATAAAGAGAACAAATGTAAGCACAATAGACCCAAGTGATCATGCTCCTATCTACATTTCTGTGGAATTGGAGGAACGAAAAAAAACATACAATGGAGGTTCAATGCCAGTCTGCTTAATGACCCTTTGTTTAAGGAAAAGATGTATAACATTAATACTCCATGATACTGGAGCAATTTCTCCACCCATTCTTTGGGATGCTTCCAAAACGGTCTTGAGAGGACTAATTATAACCATAACCTCCAAAAAAAATAAAGAAACAAATGGAGAAAAAGCTAAAGAAAATTTAAATTGCTGAAGGATAGCCATGCCAATGAGTGCAGAAATTGATTATGATTGATTAAGAAATGCTCTTTACCAAACAGAACTATTATGAGCGTGGATCAACATTTTCTAAATTACTATCGTGGAAACTTAAAAAACAACAAGCTGAAAGAACAATTTTCCAAATACGGGACAGGCAAAATGATATAATCTTAACTAAACAAGACCAAATTCAATTAGCATTTGAATCCTTTTATAAAAACTTAAAAATTCCAGACGATAAGGAAGATGATATAAATTCCTTTCTGGAGACCCTCAATGTGCCTATTATGTCAGAAGAACATAATACAAAATTAAGATCTTGAATAACAGTTTTGGAAATACAAGGCACAATCAAAAGATTAAAGAATAATAATTCTCCCGGGAGCGATGGGTTCACCTCAGAGTGGTATAAAAAGACACACTTTTTTTCCTTTTGGCAACTTTTAACTGGGCACTAAAGAAAACCCAGACCCCTCCTAGTTGGAAAGAAGCCATCATATTCTCAATACCTAAAGAGGGAAGGGACCGACTTGACTGCCCATTTCTATTCTGAATGTGGACTAACGTAGCTACACCTCAATTATGTCCAAAAGAATGGAACAAATACTCCCAATCTTAATCCACAATGATCAGACAGGATTTATTACCAAACGACAAACACAAGACAAAATAAGACGATCTTTACACATAATGAGCCAAATACAAAAACGACAAAACAGAACAGTAATAATAAGACTGGATGCTGAAAAAGCTTTTGATTCTGTTAGCTGGATTTGTTAGCCATATCTATTTAAAGTGCTAGACACATTTCAAATTGATGATCTATTCTTTTTTAAATATTGTGGCTTTACGATGGTCCAACATCAAGAATTAAAATCAGTGATCATCTGACAGATCCACTGACTCTGGTAAAGTGGGGTCTCCCCTCTTGTATGCTTCTTAAAGAAGTTGGTCCAATGTCTGGACATAAATTAAATGTACAAAAACTGGAATTCTCTCTTACTGGCATTCCCCTCTGACCTTTAAAAAGACTTACCCATTTAACTGGCAAACGGAATCTCTTAGATATTTAGATGTGGTCCTCCACAGAGACCTAACAACAATTGTGGAGAAAAATTATATCCCTCATTTTTAAGACCATAAAAAAGACCTTGAAAATGGAATCTTATCCCATACTTAAGTCTAAGTCAAAGGATTGAACCTATAAAAATAGAGGTTTTGCCCAGGTTCCGTCTGTTCAGACTTTTCCAGTTTCCATCCCAGCGGCTGTTTGATGAGTGGGAATAAAGCAATCTCAAGATTCACATGGCAGAGGGAAAACTGTATCCTATTAAAAACTCTCCAATTATCAAAAGAAAAAGAGGCTGGGGTATGGCTTTTTGAAAAATGACTTTGTTTCAGCTCAGATTCAGAGGAAGAATATTTAGATTGAAGTTGTGCCGGGAGTCCTGTAAAGCCAATGTTATAGGGACAATGTCCCAGCATCCGTTGTCCTTAGACAGATGTCCCAAGTCCCTGTCCTTAGACCCTCCTTCTCGGTACCAAACCTCTTTGGGGAAAAAGTAGAACCTGTAGGAGTTCCACAGTGAAGGAGAGATCCGACTCCCTCGGAGGACAGGCAGACGCGCCTCAATTTGCAGATACACGGTGGAGCTAGACCCACTCAGGAGGAGAATTCTGTTGGAAAAGTGTGTCTCGTTTCTTTATAACCCCATGCCAAGGTACGCATTACTCACAGGGAAATGCAGACTGTTGGAGAGACTGTGGCAGCAAGGAGGCAAATCACTATCATGTGTTTTGGGATTGTCCTGTTGTTCACAAGTATTGGAACTGAGATCAACAAAGCCTTACAGACAATTTATGACATCACCATCCCAGTGGATTTCAGAACTGTGTATTTGGGCCTTAGGACTCCTGCCATGGACACAACCAGCAGTTATCTCTGGAACATCCTCTTGGCAGCAGCAAAAAAGGCACAAAATGCACCGACGATCAAGGACTGGACTAACATTGTAATGGACATACGTAAAATAGAAAAAAATACATTTGGACTTAATTTGAAAATTGACAAATTTGACAGACTTTGGACTAAATGGGACGTGTTTTTTTTTCTATTAGGGTTCTATAGGCCATTTAATTTCATTTATTGGTGCTGCTTTTATTTTGTGCCTGCTCTCTCTCTGGTCATGTTTTTCTTTTTCTTTCTCGGGTTGTTTTTATGTATTCTTTAATTTAAGAAATTAAAACATATAAATAAAAATAATAATAATAACAATAATTTGACAAATACTTTTAGTAAAAAAAAAGTTTTTAAAAGATGATTTAGTAAACCGATTACTTTCAGAGATCACCTTACTATTTTACTTTTTTATTTGCTTGACATAAGCCAGGAGGACCAGGAGTGCCACGGAAAAGCTCATGGCAGAGGTTAGTCGCAGAAGGTAATACAAGTTGCAAAAGCTGTTGCTAAACGGATTTGTAAATGAACAATGTAACCTTTTTGAAATGAATTTAATAAATTGCGAACTTATTTATAAAATATTCTGTTAAAGACTCTTAATAAAACCTAGTCCCATTTAATGTGGCTTTCAGGGTACTCTTTTTATCTTTTATCTACAGGGTATTTGTAGACTGAAATAAATGCAGAAAAAGCTGAGGATAAACTGAAAGTAATTTGCTGTTTACTCATGTTTTGTCATGTCTCACAGACACACAAACTTGGAATTACTAAACGTCTTTTTGTCAATTGCTGAGATCGGCCTCGTGATTAAAACTCATAATTCAGGTATGTTTGGGTGAGCTCTGCCTCTGGACCCAGAGCCAGGCCCCGAGCGTGGAGACCGGCCAGTGTGAACCGTCTGGGGGATCAGGGTCGGTTTGTGGACGTTAAATGGGAATAAATAAATATATACTGTAGATAGCACATGTGAAATGACGACGAGACAAGAGTTGACAGAAAGCTTTTTATTACATCTAAACCTTTCTACATAAACGGTAACATTCAAGAAGTAAAAACAATGTCTTCAATGCAAGGTAATAAATATGTCACTTTTTTTGAATTTTTTTTTTTTTTTACAAATGCACACGACTGTAGACCTTCCGCCCCTCTCCAGATCTGACCAATGGTGAGTGTCTTAAGGCAGGTTGCTGTTGTCCAACTTCCACAAACACAACTTTTAGTGCCCACAGGCTGCCATTTCTTTTATAGTACAACTTTCTTTTTCTAAAAATATATAAAATTATTTATCCTTTCACTCCAGACTGACGCACAAAGCACACAGATGTACACAAAACACATGTAGATTGGATATGTGGTACTTAATATACACCTTTCCTTCCCTTTATGCAGTGGAGACATGGAACACAAATGTGGCAACACGTTTTTACCTGGACTTATACATTTGAGGCTGCATTTCCAAAAGAATGTGCTTATTCAGATCTAAGAAAGGCAGTAGCTTGAGGTGTAAATTACTGAAGTACATTTAGGTACATTTGAGTCACTTTTCAGCAGCAAAATGTGAGTTAAATATTCCCAAAAGACAAAAATCCAAGGCACAATAAAAAGCCTTTATTACAAGTTAAGTTCATGTTGTAGAATTTGATTACAGTATTATCTCAGATGGTGGGCAGGGCCTATGTAACTACATGGGACAATTACTGTTCTTGAAAGAAATTTCCAAAATAGAAACCCACAAATGTTGAACCTTCTCATTATCAGTTTGGTTTTGGTTCCACAAACTTAATTGTATGGCTGTAAGTCCTTTAACTGACCACAATCACGTCTTTGGAGTACAATGGCACAAGTTTCTGAGGCTTGTGAAAAAAAGTATACCACATTTGGTGCTGACAGAGAAAACGTTGAACTTGGTGTCAGTTTTTGTTTCATATGGACGGGCCCAGTATTTACAGAGATATGAGCCATAAACCAGGTCAACAAATCTGCAATCTGAATTCTGACCTGTCTTTTTTTTAAATGATATGGATTCTAGAATGTTGTGATGTCACGTGAACACAACCTGCTGACATAAAACACACACCAACGCATTTCGGCTTCAGCATGGACTTCCTCAGGGTGCAACTTTTTTTTTTTAATTGTAGAGTGCCTTGGATATTTTTGGGGGGGATATTTGACATGCGTTTTGAAGGTTTTGGACCATTAATTTGCACTTCTTAAATTAGTATTAGTTTAAAGTAATGGAGCTCCCTTAAGTAAGAGGCAGCTCCACCAGCTGCTGGTGATGGGAATGAACATGGAGCCATGGAGCACAAGAACGGGCCTTCAGCTTTAGACACAACACTGGCTGCATGGTTCCACCTCACATGGACGTGCTTGGGTATGAATTAAAAAAATAAATCATTGGGTTTAACAATGAGAATCACAATTTGGATTGGCACAATAATTACATCAGCTATATTTAGGACATAATGACCTGTCTGTGTTTCCATGGGGTAAAACGGTCTAACCTGTAGTGCAGAAGATCTACGCTTTGAAATGAGGCCTAATATTTTTAAGCATTGCTTATGTCTAGTTTATTAGTAAATGAATGTAGTATGTATTAATTGATTTTAAAGTATTCTTTGTATTTACTGCAATTGTGTGGATTTTTTAAATTCCTTGTAAAACCTGTGTAAAACACTTCACTTACACGTCTGTGTAAGTGAAAAGTGCTCTACAAATAAAACTGACATGACTTGACTAGACATCCACAAACATGTTCTGAAATGCATAATTCTTCGTCTTCTATCAAATGTGAATGCACTGACAAAATGCTTAAATAATAATAATAATAATAATAATAATATTGTAACTGTAATCCAAGAATAGAGGTTATGCAGGTGACATCACAACATTTGGAATTTCAGCAGTGAGTAGCAAAAATATATGATTGCCAATTGTGAGCATGACATCTGCTCTCAAAACCAATGATTAGAGAACAACTACTAATGCTATTGGGTCAAACTGCACGCAGGACAAATTGTAAGACATTGGACCTGCATGTCCAGGGGTCATTTGGAGGCCGATAATGTCTTTCGATATGACGCATGACAGAGCTTACTTATGCCTCTTCATGTGGAGGCATCTCCAGGGCTTGGATATGCAATGCTACGTGTGACTCTGCTTCGTGTTGAGTGTCCAAGTCCTCGCTGGCCTGCTGGATTTGTAAGAAACATTCAGATTGCCTCCCGCCTCTTCCTAAATATTTGATGGGCTACTGGTGAAACTTACAATACTAATATGAAATCTAGAAGACTCTTATTTAGTGAGTACCCAACATCTAAAAAAAAAAGAAAAGCAAGTGTAGAGTAGAAAAGCAGTAAAGTCGTCACCCAGCAGTTACACTCACATTTATCACTGATACAGACTTTGGGCTCACTCACAGTTGAACTCATTACCTCACTCTCCTTAAATAACGTTTCTAAGTTGAGGAAATTAATTGTTGTGGGGCGAGTTGAAATGTCCTTTATCACCCCATTATCTGCCATTGGCAAATAAGCTAGTTAAGCTGCACACTCGCAACAACAACAGAGAAAAGAGTATCAGTTGTGCAGCCCATAGTTCTGCCTTTCAGTAAGAATGTTGAGGGTATTTTTGGAATGAAAATGATGTCAGTGTATAACCTCAATTGACTTTATTCCGCCCCGCCCACTTTTGCTACGGATCGGCACTTCTGTTGTAATGATACTTCCGGTTGAGCTGAAATTCTGTTCACTTAAGAGGAGAACAGGGGGAAAGCCTTGCCGCTAAAATATGATATAAAGTAGATTGATTTGTGTAAAATAAGTCAAGAGTCAAGAATGCACCGATTCTCTGTGGCTTCAAAATAATTTGGTGTCTGTGCAGAATTTATTTGCAGCAGAAATCGGCAGTTCTATGTTAAATAATACAAACAGAAAGAGGATTAAAACGGATAGCGGCGCCCAAGTCATCTTCTGGAATAAGGTGGCTAGACACGGAATATTGGTTAAATGTGTTCAAGGTGGTTCTTGTCTTGTAGCCTTACACCCTAGTAATTGAAAAATATACGTTTCAAAGTTGTAACTTGTCTTGTAGATAAATATGGGAAAGCTTGAGAGAAACATGAGAGAACAGGCGAGTTCAAGTCGAGTTCAAGTTTTTTGTTTGGTCTGGGCCAAATGTGTTTTTTTGGGAATGACTTGAGAACCACTCCTGTGCACAACTATACAGTACATACTGTTTATTGAAGAATAGAACATGTGGAAACACAGACAGATTTTTTTTTTTGTGTTGCTGATATTTTTTCAAATCCGTAGATTTTTTTTCATCTAGAAGATGGAACATTTTTGATACTTGTCTAACTTTTATCAAGGGGAAGCGCCATCTGCCTTTCCACGTGGAGATGTTATTGCTTTGCCTGGAATGTTCCACTGTCTGCATGGCATTAAACGTTATCTTTTTAACACACATTCAATTATGAGTGTTTTATTGCTGCGAAAGTCTATCTTTGCCGGAGACCGCCGCGGTCTGGTGCGGCTTTAGACGAGATACATGAATCTGTGTGGTGTTCGTCAAAAACGGACCTCAGTGGACTGGGTTTGGTGAAACGGGCAATCTGCAAGTCACCCGCATGGGTCCAGAACCCCAGCACGAGGCGTCACTTTGCCTGCTAGCATAACCTGCTTGTTTCCATGGAGATACACAAGTGTAATGCCATACTGTGGAACATTCCAGACAAAGCCATAATATCTTCACACAGACAAGAATGTGGCAGCCCCTTTACCCCCTTTATCAGAAAAGTTACTTGGTGCTTCTTTAAAATAGAATTCTTGACAACAGCAGCAGTGCTACAACGTGGATGACATGGAAACTTATGACATTAATGTGGAAATGAAAATGAAAAAGTGAAATAAGAAAATACTAGACAAATACAAAGCACGAGACAGACATAGATGCTAACTCAGCAGCAGAGGTCATTGTAAAGGGGTCATCAGACTGGACATCAGACCACACCTTTGGAATCACATTTAGTCCGGTTTAGTTTAAGACTTTTAAAGAAATGTATTTGTGTCACTTCCGGCGGCTTCACGATACTGGATAAAGTCTTTTTTAAATGCTGTATTTAACCTCATGATGGTTTTAAGATGGAGTGGCTTGTTACCTGTGCGTTTCATCTCTCCATATAATAAATATTTAAAATAAAATCATATAACATTATAGAAGCACTGATCCGCAACATGAGAAAAATATTGGTACTTGTTAAAACAAGTCATTTTATGGAAAACATTAAAAAATGTCTCTATAAGCAGGACAACAGTCTTGTTGAAATGTGACCATAGCTTAATTGCAGATGAAATGTTCATGTTTCTTTAAAGGTTCTGTGAAAAAAGGGCCATGTTAGCTCACAGTTATTGTCACTACCACGGTAACTACTTCCACTTGACTAAGTCACACTAAAATGTAGACAGAGACTGCCAAAAGTTAAGCACTTTTTGTTTGGTGTTTGTGTCGCAAAGATAATGCTAACTTTTATTAGAATGTAAAATTAACAAATGTAGAAACTAAAAGATTGTTTTAATATGTAGGTTACTTTAATAGGCTATTTATTATGCTTCACCATTAGCATCGAGACAAGAGACCTACCTTTATAAACCACCAGTTAAAGCAGCACGGCGCAAGATTCCTGGGAGCGGGCTGCATTTCTCCATGGGGATGGAAAGTTAAAACAACTTTACAACATTCTCCATGGAGGCAGATAATCTTTTGCCATTCTTTGGAATGTTAGGGGCAAAGTAAGAACATCTCCGTGCAAACAAGCAGGCAGCAGATCCTACACTATAAAAGGTACAAGCCAAGTTCGTGGAGAAACAAGCCCCTTCGCAGCAATTTGTTTTTTTGTACTACAAAAACACCTGTAATTAACTAATAGCATTTATTCAAGTCTATATTTTGGCTGAAATCTTGCTTGAAATCTTTAAGTAATCACCTCATTTAGGTGGTAGAAATAGTAATAGTTTCAGTTCCACAATTCGAGCTTGAGTGATCACAAATCAGCTTTTAGCCTAATGATAACCCAATGGAAATGTTTAGATGCTAAATACTAAAGTTAGTGTTCAATCAAAAGTTCTGACACTATAGTGTAATCAATTTACTTTTCTTATATAGTTTTTGCTAATGCATCTCAATGGACATTTTGCAAGTCTGGCCACAAACGTTTGATCCCGATCTCGAAGTGAAAAATGTACGTCAAGTTAAACAAGTTACGTTTTGGTGAAATGAGTAATCTGCCAGACTCTGGGCAGGCTCCTAAACATTGTGGATGAAAATGTGCTAAACAATTTCATGATTTAATGAGAAAGTAATGTCAGTAATGTAATCACATTTTAACAATAACGTCATCCCTGTTCTGAGAATATATTCTCACATGTATTGATATATTTATGAAAAATAAATGAGTTTTTTCCCCCTTTGCGGTGGCAGTTCAGTGCTTCCGTACATCATGAAACACAGTATCATACATTCACAAGAGAACCCTGCTGTGGTGAAGCTGGTGCAACACAGGCTGAGAGCGCCCCCTGCTGACACTGTATGTGTACAGGCCCGTCTCAGGGCCCGTCTCAGGCCTGTCACCTGGGCTTCTTTGGGCTAGAGGAGGGATGTAACTTGGCCTGTCACGATAATTACAATTTCAGTGCATCGTTCAGTAAAAATATGTTTGAGGTAAATCTTTTTCATGTATATATTTGGTTTTCATGGTGATGGACTTTATCTTATTTTTTCTCGTACATCAGCAATAGCAGAAGAGTGCATTTTCACAAGGGAGCAGCAGGGTTAATCGCAAAAGTTAATGAGTTTTGCTTTAAATCCCTTGTGCTATTTATATATTGCAGCTCGTTGATATCGCCTACACTTTTTAATTGGCATCTTTGTTGGAGTACCATGAAGTATCAAACAGACGTGATGCCCCAGTTTGTTGTGTGACCATCCTCAGTCAACATGTTCCTCACTTATGGTTCAATGTTGGTTGCAGGGACTAAAGCTAAAATAAAACTTAGCAATCTCCATGGAGACCAACAGACCACCAAACTAAGCATATTTTAGGACAAAAACAGCTGTCATTTAATAAATGAAATAGAAAATGTTTAAACTTGTGTTGTCACAATACTAACATTTCAATACTTAAAAAAAAAAAAGCTCGATGTCAGCCATCATTTTTTCCCCCCAACCAAATAAAATGTAGTTGATGATGTTAATTATTGACTGAGGTTCAGGAGGTGGACCACGCCTCAACCTCCTACTCCTTCAGCAACCATGCCTCCACTCTTTAACCACACCTCTAATTACCCAGAAGCCCTGTTTATACAGGCCTATCCCAGAATCTCTCGTTGTCTGTGCTCTCTCGACCCCACCCTGCCACCCCATGTCTCTATCATCTTCACCGTAACATATCACCATCTAAGGAGGGGGGGTTCTGAATCGGCTGGGCTGATCACCTGAGACAGAGCCCTCATCCTTAGTCTCAACCCAGCCAACTCTAATCGATCCATCATCGATCCACCATCATCATCATCATCATCATCATCATCATCATCATCATCCACTATTATCAATAAACATTCTCTCATTCCATTGTTGTGGCGTGATCCTTGCTGGTGAAGGTTGAAACGGTGACTGAGGGGGGGGCTAGGGAAAAGACTTTCCCAAAATAAAACTACTTTTAAATTAAATGAGTTCATGCCTTTTAATGAGTTGAAAGCACTGGTTAAAGAATGGAAAAGACTATCCCATTTTGTATTTGTAAGTTTTTAGGTATGGAATAATTTGTTTTATTTGTATTTTGTATTTGACAGGGTACCAATGAAAAGGGTCAGTTTCTCTGATTTGATTTTCTACTGTATAAATAAATGATCCATAAATTAAAATAAATACAATTGTACGTAAAATTATTGTTTCATAAATGTTACCATGTGGTCATGGCTCTTATCCAGATCAAAACCCTTCTAAATCTATTCATGTAGTATCAAGGTACAAGCAATGATATTTTCATGAAAAGAGCGAGTGACGGACCCTCCACCTAAAAATACATACATACAGTCGGCATCCAGGGGAACGCTCAACATAATGGACCACTGATGGAGAAGCAATCCGTATTTTCAACAACTACAAGAGAACAGACTTCAAGAGCTATAATGTGCCAAATACGGACACAAACATGAAGAATAAAGGTCCAATGGCTCAAATTTGTACAGATACTGTATGCAAGAAAGACTGACATCTGTGTCACTCTGAATTCTTTCACACAACACAAATCTGCACAAGCTCTCGCCGAATGCAGTCGGGAAAAGGAGGAACGCCATGAATATTTGAATCTGATTTGTTGAAGCGTCACAACAACAGGAACAAGCTGCAAAACAGTCGTTAAATCTGTCGGTGTCACCATGTTTGTTTAGGTTCGTCCTTTTGACTCCCGTCCAAACTACAGTGTGATTGGTCGGTCAAACAGGGGCCGGGCTCAAACCGAACAGCAACGAGCCTGCCCAAATGGATTCTCATGGAAACAAATATCGGGAATATTCATCTGACGTGAGCCAGGTCATACTACGGCAGCTTTGAGTTAAATGCTACGGTGAGGCTAGCGCCACCTGCTGTATTTGAACATCTACAGACCAATGCATTTACTTTTAGGGAGGTAACACCATGACAATAACCCCATTAAGACTATTTGTGCATTAAGTACACATCATTTGCCAGGCAATGTATTTAAATAGGGAAAAAGTTTAGTTTTCTTTTGAATCAAGTTTTTGACCACGCCCCATAACATGAAAAATGCCAACTGTATCTAAAGTTCACCTTTAGCATGCTTTTGGGTTGTTGTGTCAGTGGCATATCTTCAATATCGCCCTTCGAGGTGATTTTGGGCGTTACAAAAATAAATTGAATTGAATAGAATATAATCACTTTCTGTGGAAAATATATTGCACTTCAGAATGTGTTATCGTGACAGGCGTAGTTGTAGGTTTGTCCAGCGTAGGCACTCATCGCGCGTGGCTGTGCTCCTTCTCGTCTCAACTTTTGGACTCTTCAACAGTCAGAGTTGGCACACAAGTCGGACTGCAATCGGGCTGAGCATACCATATCAACATTTTTGGCATTGTGCAAAAAAGTTAAATATTATAATAAATGATTTCAGCAAGTAAAACACCTTCAAACTGATTCTTCACGTAGGAACGGTGGCCCAAGATGTGCAAAACAAATACTGTCTGTTGGAAAGATATTTGATTTCTATTAACGTTTTCGACTTTTCTTTAAAAAAAAAAAATTTTAAAAAATTTAAAAAAAGCACAATTGAGTAAATGTTTGTTTTGTTTTTCCCATAGACGTTTAAGCCATTTGTCACATGTAGGCTACTAACTTAAGTGAGAACGGAAGTAATTTGAGTGTCTGCTATACATATTTAAATATGTACTCCTATCTCCAATGCAGATGTTTGGGTAAATATATCCTTAGAAACAGATTAGAAACACAAGCAAACCTCTACTGAAACAACTCAGTTATTGAAATAAAAAACACAAGGACATTTTGTATTTATTTTTGTCCATATCTCCTTACTGCTTCACTACTCTGTGTAATTTGTTCTTATTTAATATATTTTTTTCTTTTAATTTTTCTTTTTTATCTTAATGCTATTGTTTTGCTTTTGTAAATAAACGTATGAAATGCAGGACGAGTAAAACGGTCACATATGCGATCTGTTTAGTGTGCGACTAAAATGACCAGTCGCGTCTGTGCAAGTGAAACAAAAAAGCAGACAGGTGCTGTCGACACACCGTTTTCTGTCCCAGCCCCGCATCTCTGCTGCGCCACAACTCCACAACTGTGACGGAGGCAGCTCGCTACATGCGCTTCAACTGCGCCCAAATAAAATGAAATCAGCATTTGCACAATTGCATTGTCATTGCCGTTAGTTATGATCGCGTGATCGGCACATGTTCTACTACATTATTTGTCTGTGCAAATAATTAGCGAGTCAGTGCGACTAAATAAAAATAGGTAGCACTACTAGTTACTCTAGCCTTAAAATGTGATCTGTTCTGTTTGATTAATATATTGAGAAACTTCTTTAAACCAAATAATTTAAGTAAATGTACACAAAAACTCTTATCTTTGCATTGTAAAGCTGTTCACTTATAAAGACATTGTTTTGTACTTCTTGGCCACTGTATTAAACTTCTGTGAAAAAATGAATGAAAGAAATGGCTAAACTCCACTTACACACTCCCATAGCAAGAACCTGAACACCTATGGGAATGCATAAATATATATAGATATAGCTGTTTAAATATTATAAATAAGCATAAACAAAATCATACACTGTGAAAGTTTCGGGAGGAGAAAAAACAAACTCTTGTTCATGGCATCTGGCAAATGTACAGTACGAGCTTTGAGTGGGTGAAACTGTTCTTAAAGCGGCACTAGACTGTGGTCGGTGTCAGCGTACAAAAGTAAGAGGAAAATAGATTTTGTTCTCTGTACACAGCGCCCCTTCTTGTACAAAAGGTCTTTACGTGTTGTGTGCCAGATCTGTACCGAGTTCTGTGCTCAGGAGCTCCGCAGTCCAACCGTAGGCCACGTTGTCCTCTCCTGAAGCTCTGGGCTCTTAGGCATAGTCTGTAGCAAACCACTCCAATATGTTTTACCCTGCGGATCACCAAAAACAGTCACTTTTTTATCAAGTCCAAGCTCGTTATTAGTCAGTCTAGCGATATAATGTCCGGAATCCCGCCGTATATCGCTGCCAGAGCTGCTTCGCTGCTGGCGCGGCTGGCTAGCACCCCGGGGTGATGTGCGATGTGCGAGGAGGAATGCGAGCCAGTGTGAGAATTCAGATGCGGGTCCCGTAAATGGCTGTTGTGGTGGTTGTGGGTGCTGCTGTGGTGGGTGCTGCTGTGGTGGGTGCTGCTGTGGGTGCTGCTGGAGGAGCTGCTGGAGGAGCTGCCGCTGCTGATGCCGTTGGTGGGCGTGGTCAGTGAAGGGACGGAGGTGGCGCCTGATTGGCTGAGGTACATGTGGGACGGGCCTGAGGAGGAGGTGGTGTAGGGAAGGAAGCGGTTGAGGAGCAGCTCGTGGTCATCCGAAGCGGAGGCAGCGGCGGCGGCGGCCATGACCATGTTATAATGCTGAGGACGAGAAAACAATCGTCATTTGACGCCCTGGACGCACGCGCACCTGAAATAGTGGAATGACTATTTAGAAATATCTCACTGAACACATATCCACATGTTGACATAAGGAATAACCTTGGTATTTAGGCTCAAAACTACTAACTGAAACTCTGGAAAAGGGAGCGGCTATTTGACCGTTTAGCTCTAAATAAAGCCAATAGTTAAAGCATATTTCACTGCGCAAGCTAAGCTAAAGGTCAGAACAGGCTAAGTGTACATTCATCTGTTAAATCAACCACCACAGCTCTGTTGGATACAGTTAAGCACTGGCTTGGAATCTAGACGATAATGTACTTTATTAGTTTTGTTCTTTGACGTCTCTGTGACGTCTCTGTGACGTGTGCCTTGCACACGTGAGCTTACTGCCAATCGTACCGCTTTCTTTCCAAATGGATCTCCGGCAAGATGTTTGATATTCTAAACAAAGAAAAGCATGATACAAGATCAGAGTTTGGGGAAGAAGAGCGAGACGGGACGACGAGACGGGGACGAGACGGGACGGGACGGGGACGAGACGGGACAGAGACGGGGAACAGGGGACGAGACGGGGACAGAGACGGGGAAGAACACTCCAAACTCGAACACACACATGAAAGTGTGTTATTCTCACACTAGTTTTACATGCATGTAGCGCTTATGTAGCGCTGCATATAATGTGTTCTCGTGGCCCCTTGTTGTCTCTAATGCTGATTTTGTTTGTTTAAAAATGTAAAAAATAAAAAAGAGGCAAAACTGAACCAAAGTTTGTTTCACACAAAAATGCATTTTTCTACACTTTTTTTGCCTCAAAATCATGGATTCTGATTTAAAAGAAAAAGACAGGTTTTCAAATGCCTATGAAAAGGAATAGATTAATGTACAATTTTTTTTTTTTTTTGTCAATTAAAGTACAGACATGAACAGACATTATTTTTGTCTACAACATGTGGTTAAACCTGCATCACAAAGGGGCTGTGAAGGTTGTTGAAATGTGGCACTAACAGGGTTCAGAGTTAGGGTAACAAGCTTCATTCGATGAACTATTTGTTCATTATGAATAACATTTTTGTTCATGTTTTAGTAAAAGTTTAGTTATTATAAAGTGTTACCTATTTTTCTTTTATCCATGAGTTTCAGAATGAAGACATTATATAAAATATAACATAAAATATTATATCTTTTGAATGGGGAAAAAAAAAAAAAAGGTGTATAAACAAGAAGCTGAAATCCATGAATAGGCCCATGGAGCTGTGGGTGGAGAATGCTACAGCTGCTTGTGAAAAGAAACACTCCAAATGGGATGCTCCACCCTGACGCTCCGTCGTTCCACCCTGGCACTCCACCCTGGCGCTCCACCCTGGCGCTCCACCCTGGCGCTCCACCCTGACGCTCCGTCGTTCCACCCTGACGTTCCACCCTGACGTTCCACCCACCCTGACGTTCCACCCTGACGTTCCACCCTGCGCTCCACCTGGCGCTCCACCCTGCGCTCCACCCTGGCGCTCCACCCTGGCGCTCCACCCTGATGCTCCGTCGTTCCACCCTGACGTTCCGCTCCTCGTTCCACCCTGACGTTCCGCTCCGTCGTTCCACCCTGACGTTCCACCCTGACGCTCCACCCTGGCTCCACCCTTCCACCCTGATGCCTCCGTCGTTCCACCCTGACGTTCCGCTCCGTCGTTCCACCCTGACGTTCCGCCGTCGTCCACCCTGACGTTCCACCCTGGCGCTCCCACCCTGGCGCTCCACCCTGACGCTCCACCCTGACGCTCCACCCTGACGCTCCACCCTGACGCTCCACCCTGACGTTCCACCCTGGCGCTCCGTCGTTCCACCCTGAGGCTCCACCCTGAGGCTCCACCCTGACGCTCCACCCTGGCGCTCCACCCTGGCGCTGCGCTCCACCCTGGCGCTCCACCCTGCGCTCCACCTGGCGCTCCACCCTGGCGCTCCACCCTGGCGCTCCACCCTGGCTCCGTCGTCCACCTGACGTTCCACCCTGGCGCTCCACCCTGGCGCTCCACCTTGACTCCACCCTGACGCCACCCTGCGCTCCCACCCTGGCGCGCTCCACCCTGGCGCTCTGACGCTCCACCCTGGCGCTCCACCCTGACGCTCCACCCTGACGCTCCACCCTGACGCTGTGGTGCTCCACTTTTGCACAAGCATCTGAGCTGGCATTCTCCACTTCTTACTGTTGTTACCTGATGATTGTCGCCTTGAAGAAAAGAGAAGAAGCTCAACTCTGCAGAAACAGAAAGAGAAGATTATTAGAGAATTGTTTGAGAATTTGGTCATGGTAACTCTCTGGGAAGGAGGCTGAGGAAGTAAGCTTATTTTCCTCATGTCTAACAACAAGGTCAAAACCTGCGTGAACACAGAAGTGAATCTCCTCACAGCTTCTCGACATGGCTCCCTCTCCCCTCCATGCTGTTGTGTTAAAACACAGTACCAGATTGGGAGTGTGGTAGTAATCAAACAATCAATCAACCCTATTTATCCCTGCAGGGGCAATTTAAGCACATGGAGCAGGTAAAATGTAATAATAATTGAATAACTTAAACAATGGTCTCAGTGCAGATTACCAGGAGAACTCATCAGATAGGGTCAGCAGGGGAAAAACAGCCCTCAGTACAAAAGTGTGGCATTAGACATGCGGTAAATGTGTGTGCTGGTACCTAATATCCAGCGGTAGCTGTACTTTTATTTAGGTATCTGTACATAACTTGAGTATTAACTTTTCTGGTAACTTTATACTGCTACTCCTTTTACTGTTAATCCTTTTAAAAACAAAACATACATATCTGTACTTTCTACTACTTACAAAACAGGTTTTGTACCTTTTTCTAAATCAGCAGTTGAGCAATGATTCTCAAGTTAGCAATTGAGGCACAACACGGGAATGCACACAGGAATGCGTGATGCAGCGGTGCAGGTATATGCTTTAACACTAAATCATATTTTTGCTGTCTTTGGCCATGGACTTGCTGACTGCATGTGTGAGATCACAGCTGCCTGGGTCCATAGACAGAAACAGGAGATATTTTAGGCAAAAGACTCCCCTGGTAAAGGAAAGTTTTGGGCCAAGATAATATCAGAAAGTCAGTGTATAGGCCTAAACAGAGGCCTCACAGTCTTAACCTTCATCCTCAGGAATTAACAAATAAAAATGATGAAAAAAGTCCAAATAAGTTCCTTATCTCTAACAAACCACGCTCTTCAGTACCAAATGGATTATCAAGAGTTTAGCATCTCATGTTTTAGAACTAAAAAATGATTTGGATTCGTGCTGTTTCCCATGTAATTCCCTCTGCAGACAGCAGACGGCACCAACAATCAACAGTTTAAGATAAACATTTGACAGAATAGTAGAAAAAGATTCAGTTGTAGTCATCTGGACTCTGTTTTAGAAAAAACAAAACGTTTTGAGTCTAATCCAAGAGTCATTCTCAATCTGTGAAACAGATTGAAACAGATCCTATTGTACACTAACTTTCGCTCCCTCCTCATTGAGTACCTGATTAGCGTCAGAATGCCTCGGGCGTCTCCAGGATTTCAGCAGGCCATTATTAACGGGAAGGTTGAATCTTAAACCTCCATTACAATTTACGGAAGGATTTTCTTTTTTTTTTAACAAAGATTGCCTCCTTAACTCCTCTTTCAAACCATCTTTTCTAGCTGCTCAGAATCTCCACCTCAAGATCTTCAATAGAGTGGTTTGTGGCTTTGAGATGAAGATGCACGGCGCTCTGGGGTCCTGAACTCGCGCCGTGGCTTCTGTGCTGATAAAGCCTCATGTGAAGTGGCTGCTATGTACCGCTCTTTACAACTTTCTTCACTGCATTGGCTAGAATGCACAACAGAATGCACTCTGTCTTGTAGTGTTCGGATCATTCCCAGAACACTACAACACAGAGCACAAGAGGTGCCCACCAGCTCAGAGGGCAAGAAGAAAGAGGAAAAACACGTCCAGAATGCTCTCTCAGCCTGTGGATACCCGACTTGGGCTCTTAACAAAGTGAAGAGAACCAAAAAGCAGGACAAAGGGACAAAGGGGAAACAGAACCAAGAAGAAAGGGTGTCTCTATCCCTTATGTCTCAGGACTGTCAGAAAAAACACTTAAGACAAAAACTGGTTCACCCTAAGGACAAGATGCCTACACAAAAGCAGAGCAATGTAGTGTAAATCTATCCAATGCAGTGAAGAAAGTTGTAAAGAGCGTTACATAGGGGAGACTAAACAGCCACTTCACAAGAGGCTTTATCAGCACAGAAGACACGCAAGTTCAGGACCCCAGAGCGCTGTGCATCTTCATCTCAAAGCCGCAAACCACTCTATTGAAGAGAGTGAGGTGGAGATTCTGAGCAGGGAGAAAAGATGGTTTGAAAGAGGAGTTAAGGAGGCCATCTTTGTTAAAAAAGAGAATCCTTCCTTAAATCGTAATGGAGTTTTAAGATTCAACCTTCATGTTGTTTATAATGGTTTGCTGAAACCCTGGAGACGCCCGGGGCATTTCGATGCGAATCAGGTACATAATGAGTAGGAAGCGAAAGTTAGTGTACAATCGGATGAAAATTTACCCATCTCAGTTAGTTTCTATGACCCATTATCAGGAGGTCCCGCCCTGTGGGCAGGGCTTTCACAGAGTCGGATATCAACCTGAGTTCTCAGACTTGTTTCACAGATTGAGAATGACTCTTGGATGAAGAGTCGAATACGTATTGTTTTTTTCTAAAACAGAGTCCAGATGACTACAAACTGAATCTTTTTCTACAATGGAACACTTCTGGATGAATGAGGGATTACACCGACATTTGACAGAATACAGCATGGCTCTCTTGTCGAGATCTCAGCATGCAGTTGTACTGATCGTGATTAGACAGAAGAAATGCACAGAACGAGTCTGGCGATGTTTTATGACTTAAATACAGCAGAGAAGATTCTCAGAGCTACGTCAGAGCTACGTCAGAGCTACGTCAGCACTACGTCAGCACTACGTCAGCACTACGTCAGCGCTACGTCAGCGCTACGTCAGCGCTACGTCAGAGCTATGTCAGTTATCGAGGGAATGTCAGTTATCGCAGAATTTATGACAATGTGTGTTTTTACTTTTTTACTTAAGTACATTAACAAAGGTGTTCTTTTGTACTTTTACCTAAGTGAAGAAGTTTCTGTACTTTTACTTTTATCAGTCGTTTTTAGACAAGTGAAATTACATTTTTGTGAAATTCTGCTGATTGGTCCTGATGGGTCGTTGGGCGTGTGGTAGTAGCGTGTGCTGGTTCCTGATGGATTGTTGGGCGTGTGGTAGTAGCGTGTGCTGGTTCCTGATGGATTGTTGGGCGTGTGGTAGTAGCGTGTGCTGGTTCCTGATGGGTTGTTGGGGGTATGGTAGTAGTGTGTGCTTTTAGCTGAGGTTGCAGGTTGTTGAGTGTGTCATTACCCAATTCGTAACAAACGTGCTAGTCGTTAGCTTAACTATATTTACGTTGTTTAAATGGCCAGAAACTGTGATATTTCTCTGCACTGATCTGTTTGCTCAGGTTTATTAGCAGTTAAATGTTAGCCTCTATTCAACTTCAAATAAATATGTTGGTACCTGATAGGTCATTGGGTGTGTGGTAGTATGGCCGGTAGTCCTGGATGAGGGGCGGTACCGGGGGGATGTAGCCCGTCTCCACTGTAGGCATGCTGGGCGTCCGGCTCACAGGGGACGCTTGGTGATGCAGGTTCAAAACTCTGTAGCCACATATGAACAAGCAGACACTATATTTAACATTTGCTCCTCATGTATTATTCATATTTCATAAGCAGTGTGTCCTGGCTGCTACTTTCAGATGTGAACAACTGGGCTGCCAGAATAAGCTGAAGTAGAAGAGAAGACCGTTTTGCACACTTGAAAATGTTGAATGCATTAATAATATATGTAAATAGCCTTTGGAACTAAATGCAGTATGTTCTACCCAGGATACTGTAATATTTGAGAATTTAAAGCAGACACTAAAAGCTTGTAGATTGCGCATCTTATGCAGAAAAGGACATTTGATACATCCTTTAAAAAAAGTACAGAATAGTGACACTTTACAGTTCATTAAAGGTTTTTTGAATACTTTGACAGATTTAAACTTGTGTTCTTTTACAAGAGGATTCACAAATGTTTAGTGAGAAGTCTTACTAAACACTTTAATGATTTTATTTTTTAATTGAAATCAAGTGAGTGCCAAGATCTTTGTAATCAGCTAGGAACAATGCACATCTTCCATACAGTATATGCTAAAATCAAACAAAGCTCAGCTGGGACAGTCTAAAACACATAAACTACGTTTGACTGGCCTCGGACCTCCAAACCGGTTCACTGTAATGAGGTTTAGTTTCATAGCAGAGTGCGTTTCCATGCTTGGGGCCTGGTCTGCTAAGTGAGCACCAGACATTACCCAAATGTAAAACAACTTTCGGCTTAATCTCATTTTTTTTCTGCATTCATTTCTTTGCTCCTCTGCGCCACATTTTAACCTCTCTTTATGTAATGCATTGGCTGGTGTCAGATGCGTTTCTGTTTATATTTGCTTTTCAGTCTGGTTTTCACCCGAGTCTGCATTCTCAGGAGCCAAAGCGAGCCGGACCGCTTTGGAAGTTCGTAACAGATAGAATGGTACGGTTCACTTAGGACAGTGGAGACATATATAGACCGTATCAATCAGCTGCAAAGTGAACCAGCGTGTAAATGTGTACTGACCCTTTGTTGATGACAGGGGGTGATGTTGGGGATAGAGAAGGACAGGCTCTCTTAATGGGGGGAGACTGCGTGTGAGACTGCGTATGAGCCTGGTGCTGCGGCTGCATGTGAGCCTGGTGCTGCGGCTGAGGAGGAAGGGCTGGTGCGTGGGCAGGGGCCGGAGCAGGCGCAAGGGCCAATACAGGAGCCGGAGCTGGGGTTAGGGCCGGGGAGTCTGGGCCCTCGTCCTCAGAAGAGCTGTCCAGGGTCAGGTCGATCACCTCCACCTTCTTACTGCTGCCATGGTTTGAGAAGCCTGATGTGGAGGACCTGTTCTGCTCTGAGGATGAAGAGGTCCGGCATGAGCCTGAGGAGGACAGATAGATTTCCCAAACCATAACATTACAATGATATACCTATATTCATTGTTTCAGTCACTTGTGACTTATTTGTTGTCACCGCCAATGACTAACCGTGACATTCACAGAGTGTCAGATGCTGATTGGGTAAAAGTGTAATGTTTCTGCAGCAGGAGACAAAACACCACTGTGTCCTCTGTAAAGAAGCTGCAGACGACACGAGTCTTCACAATTTATAAACGTGCAGATTATAAAATACCGACCTCGGACATGAAGAGAGTCTTAGAACATCGGTATAAAAAACTATCCTGGTGAAAAAAGACTGCACACTTAACTAGGATAATAAACAAAAGTTGGGCTAAAACTAGCGCAGATAGCATCAGCTGTTTCCTGTCCGGAGTAAAACCACTCTCTTTGAGAGTTTACACAGTTTAGATGCACGTCCAAACTGTGTATTTATCATTTTTGAAATGCAGTGCAGTCGGACAGATAAAAGCTTTTAATGCTCAGAAAGTTGACCATAAACTGCACAGGAAGTGAGTTTACTGTGTAATCTGCCGCAGCTTCACTGAATCTTCCAGTGTTGATTATAAACCAACTCTAGTGAAGATCTACACTCGCTTCATGTTTTATTTTTGTAAAGAGCGCTTCAAACTCTTTCAATAGTGATGTTTGTGGACAGGGTGCCATTGAAATGGGGGTGAGGACATGGGTGAGAACGCTGTAGTTTAACTTTAGCTTCACAATGTGCGTAATAAAGGTTTGTCATGTTCGCTATTCTCCATGTTTGTATCCTTCCTCTTGTGTCCGTAATTCCATCTGCTTCTCTCTGCTTTGTTGGTGGTTACTGTGGCAGTTTTGCTGATGTTTTATAGTTACGATATCGTAGTGTGTCATGTGTTGTTGTGTGTTGTGGTGTCTGGCGAGCCTTTTGCGCCGTTTCCATGCCCAGTTTTACACAGCACCACTGAGCAACGGTTGTAATGGAAATGCAGCCAGGGCTGAGCGGGGCCAAGAGCTCAGAGCCGAGTAGAGCCGAGCCGAGCCAGGACTAATGGTAAAAGGGCATGAGTTAACAGTCTTTGAAAAATCCTAATTTAAATTTGAAAAATCCTGATTTAAATTTGAAAACTCCACCATTAGAAATTCATTAACATGGATCACGCCACGAACAGAATGAGTCAAACGGTGGCTGGTATAAAATAATTCACATTATCTTATGAATATATGCCTTTACTCTTAAAATCCATCAGTCAGACCACACACAAAAGGTTTATTTCAGTTAGTTCGATCCAGTTTGTTCACCTGACATATTCAACATTAAATAAAATGTAGACCTAAATTGTTAGTTGGGCTTTTAAATAATTTATTCAGATTTGTGAATTAATCACATTAATAGACATTTAAATAATTACATTTAAAAATTAAGCAGGATAAAGCTGGATTTCCTTCCTGGGCTATATCTACTAATGAGATGTCTATTTCCTTTGTGCTGTATGGGGTTACTATGGGAACAGACCGTTTACCGCGTGCTAGGCTACATGATGTCTCACCAAATTAAGAGTGACAAGCATAAACAAAGCAGGAGGCCATTGAAATGCTTCTCTTTTATCCTAACTTCATCAGCAGCCGTTCTCTCCATCCCTCCCCCGTCCCCCCCTCCACGGTCTCCCCCCTCCCTTCCCCATTCCCCCCTGCCTCCACCTCCCCTCCCCCGCCTCACCATCCAGGCCATTGTACGAGGCAGCAGACACCTCCTGCACCTCCTTCTTTGTCCTCATGGGGGCCCAGCTGCCGTCCTCCTTGAACTGAATCTCATCACAGTCCGTGCAGTTGTTCAGGATCTCCACAAAAAGCCTGGGGAGAGGAGGGGATATGGAAAACAGAAGAAAACAAGGTTGAGGGTGACGTGATTTTACAAATAATCTTGAGTTTCGTTGAATATTAGAAAGGGTTTTAGAAACCTTTAAAAAAAAAAAAAGGAACGAATCTAGCATTGTTTAACTCGACATTTTACATCTTCATGCAGCATATAGGCCGCTCATGCAATGGGGTGATGCAATGGGGTGATGCAATTCAAACAAGGCTAAAAAGAATAGCTGTCAGCCAAAGTCCTAGTTTTTTTTTTTTTTTTTCAGTCAAGTGTTAGTCAAATAATGTATCTCTTTTTAGTTCTGGATTAGTCAATGAAATGTCATGAAAATTAAAGTAGAAAAAAGTGTACATATTAAATCAAAAATGATCATCATTATTAAATTGTACTGCTTCTTTCACATGAGCAAAGTCTTGTTTCCTTACTTGATGGAGCTTTAATTAGTATTAGAGATCGACTGGGTTTTTTCGTGGCCGATGTGACACCGATTGTTTAGAATCCATTGGAGCCATTGGATAAGTCCTTGTTTTGCAAGTGTCAAGTCCAAGTTAAGTCCCAACCCAAAGTCTGGCAAGTTCAAGTCAAGTCAAATGTCTGTCGGGCTATCAAGTATGTAGTCATTTGATTACAAAAAAGCTTTGATTATGGGGTTATTGCCTCTATGATTCGTTTAATTTAATTAACTAAAATGATATAAGGCCGCATGAATCTGTGGTGCACGGAGCACACTAAACTACTTGTGACGCTTGTTTCAAATGAATTCATAGTTTCTGTTACTGTTCAGATTTAATCTGGTCTGTTTACAAATTAATTAGACATTTATAAAGATTCTTACGGAAAAAATGACTGCAATGTTATTTTTTCTTTCTTTTCTAGATGTAAAATTTCTGATGAGGACTAATGTGGATCCCTTTAGAAATGAACTATAAATGTGGCACTGAAATGTGGCAGATGCACTCTGGACTGGTGTCTGTCTATAGAAGTGAAATAAGGCGATTTTGGAAAAATACTTTGTGTAATTAAGAATAAAATGAGCCTCATTTCATATTTGTTTATTACTATGAACTATAATTGTCATTAAAAAGGTTTGTATATGCTTTAAAAAATTGTTTTAAGGAACGTAATTTTTTTTATAAATAACTTGATTAATCGAAGAAAATAATTGCTGGATTATTCAATTACTAAAATAATCTATTGCTGCAGCCCTAAACGTCTGTAGCTCACAAGTCCAAGTCCTTTGCATTGAGTTTCAAGTCCTTCATACAAAATGACAGAATACTGCTTGTAATTTTGCAGTTTATATGATTTTTGTAAATGGTTCTTCTAAAAAAAGTCTTGGTCACAAATAGTGAAGTGAGGAGGGACATGTTCCGCTTTGTTCCTGTAAAATTAACACTGAAAGTACATCCACCAATGAGCTGCAGAACGTTTTTGAAACACTTTTTTTTTAGAGGAGAATCATTAAATCGTCTCAGATCACGTCTCAGATCACAAGTCAAGTCCCGAGTCACTGCTCTTCAAGTCTAAGTCAAGTCCCGAGTCACAGCGCTTCAAGTCCAAGTCCATTTTATCAAGTCCATGCCCAAGTCATCAGTATAGTGACTCAAATCGAGTCCAAATCCTGATTTACAACTCCAGACCTCTGGCATACGGTTTAGGCTCAGTGATTGGAAATGTAGGATTGGATCTACTTTCAAATGGTTGGATAAAGATATGGCAAAATCTATTAGTTGGTCAGTGAATTTAACTTCTGCCAGCTTCCAAGTGTGGTAGATATTCCGTTTTGTTTTTCCATGAGGACCTTTATTGGAATATTCCAGTTGCAAGAATGACTCCTTGCTTCTACAAAAGTGAAGATAAATCCGTGGTTGACTGCAGCAAACCAGGTGTTATAGTAAAAACAAAATCACATGGGATCACATTTGAATGTAAAAGTATTATAATGCCAGAAAAACAAACCGGCACAAGTTTTATTTTTATGATGAGTTTTATCCCCAGAGCAAGTCACAGCTAGACTTCACCCCAAAGGCAGGGCTGCTGTCCTCACATTCTGCCGTCTGGATCTGGAGCTACTCAAACCACCGCTGTCGCATTTATTCCCTTTTCTTTCACATGCTTCAGTGAAAGATGGCTCCTTTCCGGACGAAGGAGATTAAAGGTGCACACTGTAACTTTTCTGGTGGGGGGCTGCCGCTTGCTTGTCTCTTTGTCTCTATGTTTTTGCTTTGCCTGGAATTTAACTAAACCATCTCGTATTTAATCAAATATATGTGTTTTCCTTGGTAAGAAACATCAGCTTGTTTCCATGGAATCAGAAGTTTAATGCAACACTGTGGAACATTCTAAAGAAAACGATATCTCCATGGAGACAAGTACGTTGCGGCCCCTCCACCAGAAAAGTGGCACAGTGCACCTTTAAGGAGGAGGAATACACACACTTGCACTGGTTGTCTGATAAAGCCTTGCGTTAGTTCCCTGGATGTGGCCGTATTATCATGTCACATTCAGTAGTGAGTGTGGGATTTGAATTTATTCATATCATGGATTTCCTTCTAAGTCTGCAGTAGTGATGAAGATGTCTGTAAATGTTGGGTTTGTAGAACACTTTACCGCTTCATATACATGACTTAGAACAATAATAATGCTGATTTATTAGTCTGGTTTTAGTTTAGTCTTTATTTTTCAGGGACAATGTATAAATTCATTATTCTTACAAAAGAAAAGATGATTGTCACCAGATTTACGCAGCTACTGCTACTTTCCATCGGCATTGGCTCGGCATATTTGATAGCTTCCTAAAATGACCAAATTTGTTCAAATGGAGGTGGAGCAGCATTATTAATAATTCTGAATCGGGTCCATGATGGACAAGACATGAAGCTAATTTAAAAAAATAACTAATTTGAATAAGATGTGTCCTTTAACACATGAGTCCCGTCTCACCCGTCGATGATGAGGTGTCCATAGGGGGCCTTTTTGTCGCACACCGGGCACACCCAGGTGGGCTTCTTCTCGTTCATCTGGAGGTAGAGCGTGGCATCGAAGCACTGCAGGTGAGAGCAGGTGAGCGCGCGGCACGGGACCGTCAACCGCATCTTCCCCAACTGCAACACAACACACACTTAGGATACGTTCACACTGCAGGTCAAAGCTGAGTTTTTTACCCATATGTGACATGTATCCGGTGTTCTCAGGACAGTGTGAACAGCACAAATCAGATTTGTTCAAGGCCACTTTTAGAATGTCTGAACGCGGCATTCGCGTCACAATTCTAAGACAAAGCGCAAAGGAAAATGGCAGACAAAGGAGCCGAAAACTGTCAGTGGAAGAAGTTTGTGAACTAATCAATATACGGGGTGACAAATCATTTCCGGCAAAAATAGAGGATTCGTACCGTAATCGGGCGGAATTTGAGGAGATTGCGAAGGAGTTTGCCGAGCTAGGGATTAAGTGCTCCTGGCAGCAATGCCAGCGGAAAATAAAAAGCCTTTGTGCAAAATTTTACGTAATTAAGGACATCAAAAAAAGGAGTGGACGCAGCCCACGCGGCCGGGGGAACTGCCCTTTTTATTCCGTAAACGCAGTGCACTACGTGGCCACATCAAGCTGCATTCCCTTCACATATACCCTGCAGTGTGAACGTAGCCTTAGAGACTGCACATGTGAAGGGCCAGTCCTCAGAACACCACGGAAGGCACAAATAGTGTCACAGAACGAAAACTAACTACAGCTTTGAGCCTATTGTGCCTCTCAGAAAACATAAGGTGAGACACTGGTATGGTATAGCTTTTATTGGAACAGGGACCGTGTACAATGAACATTGACCCAAAAAGGACCAGGCCTTTAACAATTTATTGCAAAAAATGCTAATTTCCACATGTAGGTGGATAGGAAAAATTCTTCAATTTAGAGATATCAAATTGAAACTTCTTCTGTAGTTTACTTATATAAATGTAGTATTAAAATACGATTATTTTGTGTGCAAAAATTACATTTCTTGCTTCATTTTGTTGATATATTAGATGAAAAAAAAAAAAGTACAGAAAGGATTTTTGATAACTTGATAATCTTACTCAAAATTGCCATTTAAAAAAAAAATCAAATTTTGTCTCAGTTTTGCAGTTAAACTGTAGTAAGTAAAGTTTGAAAACAAATATAAACAAATCCTTCAGTTCGATCTGTCAAAATCCTGTTATTTCCAACAGTGTAAAGTTTGGTGTGTGTAGGTGCTACTTTAAGGGCTGATCTTTATATCTCTGTGGGAGAAAACTGAAAACATTTACAATGTCCCAGAGAACTTTAGGGATGAAGTGGATTCTTTAGGGGCAGATGGGACAATGTTGTTGTGTCTAGGTGAAAGCTTATATGTTGAGAGGGCAAACTGACCAAATAATAAATTAGTTTTGCCTGTAGTGTCTCCCCTTAAAAATGCTTCTACAATATACTTCTTAAATATTCAGACAGCTAAGAGCTCAGCGTTGGTGCCTGACTTACAATTCACTTTTTATAAATTCCAAATTCACAAACTCACACTGTGAAGTCTGTGCTCTGGTTTCGAAGCATCGGCCACGTTCTTCACATAATCTTTTGTCCCAACATGCCCTGGCTCTGCTCACATTCTAATGCACTTGTCTTCTCCATGTGTACTTGCCTTTCACAACAACCAATTTATCCAATAATCATTCAAATCCATGCCAAATTAACAATAGTGGTTTTAGTAGTTAAAAATTGAGTTACAATATAATATGTAAAAAGGGTTGTACAGTGCATTCAACCCAAAGTATTCCAGTTACCATGTGATTTCCATACTTTTACCATCCAATAATGTATTGTACAATAAAGTGTGAATCAAAAAAGTACTCAAGCGTAACTTTCTGTGTCTCATGTGTCCCACTCCCCCATCATGAGTGCAGACTGGACGCACCGGACAGAGCAGCGACACGCGCAGGCTGGTGGTGGCGATCTCACTGTCCGGGTCGGCGGTCAGCTTCTCTTTGACTGCACACAGAGAGAGACAGGTCAGTATGTGAGCGCACAAGCACACCCACCACCTGTAGGAATGGTGGGAGAGAGCGGGAAAGAAAGGTTCGTTTTAGAGTATTCATTACAGTGAACATACAATCATGTAACATGATTGTATGTTACATTTCTCTAGTTTGTGTTTGACAAATAAAAAAACCTCTGTTTCAATCGCCCCTCCCTCATAATGGTTCAGTCTGCTCGGCTGCTTCGGCCCCTGAGCTGCTGAACCTGTGCTAGAAGGAGGCGACCTGACAGAGGAGAACAGGGCAAACGAGTGTTTATGATGCTTTGTGTCACACTGTTTCCTACAGAGGGCACTATTTAGGGCTCACGCCATTTTTAATGCTGTCCAAATGTCCAACAGGTGAAAAATTAATGCACTCAACATTTCCCACAATGCACTTTGAAAAGTAGTGTCCAGCGCTGGTCACTAGACCGGAGATCCACGACTTGTATGGTGATTATTAGTCCATAAACATGTCACACAGATTTGACCAATAGTTTTTTTTTCACCAAGACATTAGTGTCACCTGACCCGCGGCGAGGAGAAAGTAGTGAGCTGATTGGCCGAATCGCTCCATGTGCACAGTATATTCTGCTAAATAGAGCAGGACTATGAGGCGGCTGTAACCAGCTCAAACACACGCGCACGCGCACACGCACACACACACACACATGGTTCTGGAGAACAGTCCTGTGTTTGAAATTGCTATCAGCACCCTCAGAGCTACTCATCAGTCTATATTTTACAAAACACAACCTCATATTTGCAGAGAAATGATCATATATGTCAAATGACATTGCAGCGCAGAAATGCACAAGGACGAAGTCACCTCTCAACCAGACTAAAGCCCAAACTATCACCACCAAGAGGGTCAGATGTTCTCCTGACAGAGTTTGTGCCCCTGTAGTTTCCTCTGCACAGTCCAGTCGAACTGAAGGCTCCATCTACAGCTGTTGCAGAGGCGGAGCAAAGAAAGGGACTTTTGGGACAGGGACCCCGATACAACCTGACATTTAACTAATTCAAAAGATAACGTCAACATATTTGATTTCAAAATATAGTCTAGTGCTGTCTGGATAGACCACCTTATGTAAGACAATCAATAGGTCTAAATGTTAAATTGTGCTGATCTATTCACAGTCTATTATTATAGTTCAACTGGAGGGTGATGAGCTGCTAAAAATACACACAATTACTTGCGGTCAAAAAGTGCAGTGATGGGTAAAGTCCGATAGCCAAACAAAAGTGTGTGAGGGGCCCAGTGTAAAAAGCTTTCAGGGGGCCCAGTATTTCAAGAGGCGCCCCTGTGTCCTGACATGCTAATGTGAGAACGCAGTCTTAATAAAAGCAATTAGTCAGAAATGCTCAGAAGGAGTCTGGTGATAAGAGCACATATGCCAAGCTCCATGGGTGTCCGGCTGCAGCATCGTGAGTTCAATTTCAGCACAGACTATTTGCTGAATGTCCTTCCCTCTCTCACCCCCATTTGACTCTACACTGTCCTGTCAAATAAAGACAACGGGCTAAAAATCCTTAAAAATAAAAAGTACAAATGATTGGAGCTCTACCTATGACTTCACAAAATTGGGAAATTTGAAACCAAGTGTTTTTGAGGCTCAAAGGAGAGATCTTAAAACAGGATCCATCAACCCAACGTGAATGAAACAAGAACATGGCATAAAAAAAATGGCATAATATGTGCTCTTTAAACTGTGATGAAACTGAGCATTTGGTATTGAGACATTCCTACCCCACCGCCGTTAGATGGGCCAAAATGCAGAGAACAAATGGCCCTACAGGACAATAAAGTGTACCTTAACCTTAACTTAACCTTAACCATCAGCCTGAGCACAGACTCACTCAGAGCTCTGGAGTGGTCCGGGTTCCTGATGCCTTTGGCCCTCAGCCTCTGTAACAGCACTGATGATGACTGCTGCTTCACCAGGTACACAGCCATGGAGTAACTCTGCGGACAAGGAAGGAACAAACATGTCTTAGCGAGTATCATGACTTTTTAATAGTGGTGACATATTTACAGAACTGTTCGACATCTTTAAATATGTATGCATGGGTTGAAAGTAGGTGGGGGCGATACTGACATACTCCACATTTGGACTGACCCTTGAAACTGTTATTTCAATGGTGGAATGTGTCTCCATGGTAAGGTCCTGGCTCTGGGTCCAGAGGCAGAGCTCTGCTACAAAGGCAACTGACCTCACCCAAACATAACTCATGTTTTCTAAATAAATCAAATCTAAATTGTACCTGAATTATACTTCGTAATAATTAAGCCAATCTTAGAAATTCACAAAAAGATGTTTAGTAAGTTTGTGGTAATGTTACCCAAAACATGGAGTGTCTTTATGTAATGCACTGGCTTTGGCTAATGTCACCAGTAAGCCCCATTCATGCATAATTCCCAGTAAATTGCCATGTGCAGATTGCCAGAACAGTCTGGTCTCCATTCACACAGTCATCAGTCCCAGGACATTGCCAGGTTTGCTCTGCTCACACTTAACCTGCAATTTGTCTCTCTGCATTCTCTCACTATAGCAATGTGCTTCCATGGAATAAAAATCAAACTTACCTACACAGTGTAACCATGGAAACCAAACTAGTAACCTAAGAAACAAGCAATGGTTCTGGCATTGTTTTGGCTTTATTCACACATAACCATTCCCTGCATTAGTCCTGGTAATTTACCAGGGAAAATGACATATCAAAAATGCTGGGAAATCCGTTCGGTCCCTGCTCTGGCAAAATGCTGGGACATTCCCAAGTAAGGCTGATGTGGGAATGGGGCTTTAGACACATTATGCACAGGAAATATAACATTTTAGGTCTGTTCATTAGTTTTGATTCACAAGACAAATCTTTTTTTTATTTGAACCCCACTTTGAAAAAACAAATACAAGCTCAGAACATCAGAGTCGGAATCAGAAAAGGGTTTATTGCCATTGTCAATGAAAAAAAATAATAATTTAATTTTCCATTATTCTTATTACATTAAGTGGAAGGTGGTTCTGTGACAACATTAGCAGAAGAGTTCAATGTTGTCACACTCAGGTCAGCAGAGCGCAAATAAAGTGAAGATCAATTAAAAAAAAATTGAAATGTCAGTTAGTTTGTTTCTCTATTAAGAAATATTGGGAAAAATAGTACTTTCTAGCCTCAAAATCAAATGGGTTCCAAAAATGTATAATTTGTCATCAAGTATGTAATATATCTGTAGATAAAATGGAAAACTTTTGTGGGCTCAACAAACACTGCCTGTCCAAAAACTAAAAAGTTGCCACAGAAAAAAGGGGCACACGCTCTAATATTTGGTAGGACCGCCTTTATCTTTGAGTACAACACACATTCACTGTGGCATAGTTTCAATAAGCTTCTGCAATATTAAAAGATTAATTTCCATCCAGTGTGTCATTATTTCTCACACAGATCTTGTACTGAAGAGGGAGAGAGTGACCACTGCACAAAGCCTTCTCCAGCTCGTCCCAAACACTCACTGGGGTTCAGATCTGGAGGAGATTAGTTTCTGCTTCTCCTTAGATGTTTTCTCTGCTCGATGCCAATGTTTTGACCCTTCTAAAACACACTGACATCTTTTCCATGACCACGGGATATGTCTTTCCACATGGTTGTTTCAGAAATGATAAATATAGTGTTGCAGCTGAAAGTTCATCCCCCATGCAGCAGTTATCCAGTAGGAGGAGAGGACCCACTGTATTTGCTTAGCTGAATCCACGTGATACATTTTTTTTGTATTGTGTATTTGTCCAGCAATACCTAAAAATAAGGATATTGCCATAATTTTTTTAAATAAAAAATGCTCAGTAATGCTCTGTCATAATCACCAATTAAATAAACTAATAATGTAAAATACAATGACGAATGTGTTCAAACCGGATTTTAAAGATATTTTGTGATATTTTGAGGTTAATCCTAATGTGTCGATTAAAATCACATTATGTTCCACTTCACTTTTACCTCCAGTTATCTCCTTTCCATTCCGGAATTGAGAGACCTTTTAAAGAGTCTATCCATGGGTTTCTGAATGATGAGAATGTAGAACATTTGCGATTGATTAATCATTTAAAACCAAATATTATATGTTTTGAATGGGGGAAAAAAACCAAACTCAAAATGTTGTATAAAACAGGAAGCTGAAACCCATGAATAGATGACTGAGCATGTAGAGTTTAGGGGTCTTCAGAGGTTTCATACTGGTGTGATGAATACATAATAGTACTTTGATTGGTCCTTACCCTTCCGATCTCCCCTGTCCACGACACCACAATAGTGTTGGGCACTGTGGTGGACAGTCGCACCAGGGATGTGATGTTGATGGGCCGACTGGGGCGCTTGGGCTCCACGCCGTTTTTGGTTGGAGGGAGGTAACCCTAGAAAACAATCATAGAGAAACAGAAATGCATTTTCACATCTTTTATTTGGTTCTGGTCAAATCAACAGAACTGGACAATGAAAAAAGGAAAAACTCAAGTCATCATTCACAAAATCTCTATACGAAAAAAAAATTCTGTAGAAATGACTAAGGCTAATAGAGACTAATAGACTAATATTAGTCTAATATAAGACTAATAGACTAATATAAGACTAATATTTAGAGGTTGAGCTTACGTGATCTCAATATTCAAAAAAGCTCATAGCTTAAAATTGACTTGCAGGACAGGTCAGAGTTCTGTAGAGCTTGGGATTGAATGTCCAAGAATGTCTGTTTAAAAATATATTTATATTGATGTTTCATGGCCAATACAGCAATTGTTCAGAATCCAGAGAAACCAATTGCCGATATTTTTGGGCCAATTTTAATTATTTTACACCATGACCACAAACCTGTTTTACGACTACTGGGTAGAGGTAAGATCGGGCCTGAAAAATCCAGCCCGACCCGACCCAGGACCGCGGGCATTAAAGCCCAACCCGGCCCGAGCCCGACCAATTAACTTGATTTGCATGCCCGAGCCCGAAGCAAACCCAATTTCATTTATCCCATAGTATTTTGGCAGAAAAAAACGCAAGATTTCTTAAGGTTAAAATATCTACATATTTTTTATGATCAATGATAAAATGCATTTGCACACGAATAACGCTGGATACACAGATAAGAGGCCAGCATAAAGAAGAGTGAAAGAGAGATCTTGACGCGCATCAGCTTAATTACGCGGAGTCAAATTAACTGCAGGCCCACTGCACCCACCGGGTGCAGTGTTTGCCTTTTAAGTTCCCCTGTCTTAAGTTTATCCTTGACTTTTGCTGCTCCATATCGGGGAGACCCAAACAAAATAGATGTGGGAACTACATTCACAGTCAGGAGATTACATCTCAGTCCACGTGCGCAAGAAGTCGCCACGGCTCTGCGCTTTCTGTTTAGTATAGTAGTTTTATAGCATGACCTTACAGCCCCTTCCTCTGTTTTTACCAAATTATTTATTTATAACAAGTTTCCTTCGTTTAGTACAACAATGCGTTTTAGTATACTTTTTATAAAATTATTTATTAAAAAAGTCAGCGAGAGAGAAGCCCGGCCGGGTTCGGGCTGTCGGGCTTAAGATCTTACTCTACTACTGGGTAAGACATTTTGTACGTTTTGTGCACATCTCTTTGCACTAAAGCATCAAATTACAAGATATATCAGTATGTGCTTTTAGGCAGCGGTACGCTTTAAGAGCAAGTATCGGCCCGGTATATGGGTTCAAGAAGGGGGACCGGGGCTGTGTTCTAACTACAGAAGGATCACACTTCCCACTCCCAGTAGGTCTAATTCAGGGTAAAGAGAATTGACGCGATAGTCGAACCTCAGATTCAGGAATAACAGTGTGGTTTTCTTTTCTGGTTCGTTGGAACACTGGGACCAACTCTATCCTCTCCATCGGGTGCTCAGGGTTCATCGGAGTTGCTCACCAGTCCAGGTGTGCTTTGTTGAACTGGAAAACGTTCGACCGTTTCCCTCGTGGTGTCCTTTTGGAGGGGCTCCAGGGTAACGGTGGCCCTTTGCTCAGGGCTGTCTGGTCCCTGTATGGCCGGAGCAGAAGCTGCGTTCGCTCTGCCGGGAGTAAAGTCAGACCTGTTCCCAGTGCATGCTGGCTCCTCGCAGGGCTTGCCCTTTGTCACGGTTCTGAGGTCATTGGATTTCTTGGTGCAGTCAGGGGTTGGAGGGTGTCAGGTTTAGGGACCACAGGGACCTCATCCCTGTCTTTGCAGATGATGTTGTCCGGATGGCTCCATCAAACCCGGACCTGCAAACATGCACTGGACGGTTTGCCAGCTGAATGTGAAGCAGGCTGGAATGAGAATCAGCACCTCCAAATCCGAGGCCATGGTTCTCAACCGGAAAAAGATTGCTTGTCCCCTCCAGATTGGTGGGGAGTCCTTGCCCCAGTGGAGGAGTTCAAGTATCTCGGGGTCTGTTCACGGAGTGAGGGAAGGATAGCGTGAGATTGCACATTGCGATCGGTGCAGCGTCTGCAAGTGATGCGGTCGCTGCATCGGACTGTTGTGGTAAAGACGGAGCTGAGTCGAAAGCAAAGCTCTGGATTTACTGGTCAATTACGTTCCTACCCTCACCTATGGTCATGAGCTTTGGGTAGTGACCGAAAGGACAAGATCGTGGATACAAACGGTCGAAATGAGTTTCCTCCTGGAGAGGCGCTCCCAGGGAGGGCAGTCCCATGGGAAAGAGGCCCCGGGGAAGACTCAGGAAGGACTATGTCTCTCGGCTGGACTTGGAACCCACGGATCCTCGGATAAGCGGAAGAAATGGATGGAGCCCATAAAGCCCTCCATCTAAAATTATGACACCCTCTAGTAATACCAGTAAAAGTGAATGACATCCTATTCCATCGCTTTGTAGAGTAGTCACCTGTAGAAAGATTAGGGGTGGAAAATGATTGATTAAAATTATTTTTTCAAAAGCGGGCTTTCTCCTTTAATAACAGTTTTTTTTTTTTTAATGCTTTTTAATGTTTTGAATAAATAGTCAAATGTCCAATGCAGAAAACAACTTAAATGTTATACTGTGGCCTGGTATTGGAATGGTCATAGCCGTATCATTATAAACTAGGCTTTGACCTCACGTAAAGTGGTCGATGGCCTGGTACATCCAAACTTGCTATTTCATTCATTGACCATTAAATCATTCAGTGTAACATTTAATTGATTAATTGTAATTTTTTAAATTAATTAAGGACATATCAATTCGTAAATTAGCGTTTAATCATTTATTCAGGCGCACAAATCCTCCATATTATTAGTGGCAGGATATTGTCCAACCACTCTACCCTTGCAAAGACTAATAAGTTAGCAAATATCTGTAGTAATTTAATTTGAATAGTGTTAAGTTATGTTTCTTAACTTAATTTAATACATGACGGCTTATTGGTTTAAAGGATTTTTTTTTTTTTTTTTAAAACACAACCAACATTTTTAGATCAGTGTTCTCAACCTCGGGGCCCGGGACCCAATGGGGTCGCAACATTATTTCAGGGAATCCCAGATGATATGATGACAAATTTTTAAATGTGATATACAGTAGTCTTAACAAGGCTTGACACCATCAAATGCAGAGGTAAATGTAGATTATTAATTTGTTGTTGTACCAAAATAATGTCTCTATGTCTATATCTCAAAAATAATATCAAACATGGGGGGGGGGGTGTGGTAGTGGTAGGTCTGAGCACCTACGGGCAGGTTGCACGGCTTGCTGTTGACTTTGACGACAGATTGGGAGAAAGTGTCGTCTTGGGACAGCTGGTCTCAGACAGACAGAAGCGCAGCTACCTGGACGAAGAAGTCACACTTGGTCCCCAGAGTGTCCCTGCGAGAACACACACACGCAGTAACACATGACAGCTCTGAGCTCTTAGCACTCACTGTAGACACAGCAGAAGGAGGGAGTAGCACATATTTAAACATTTGTAAGGAAAATCAAATGTAACATTCCTTTGAAACTAATTCTAATGCATTATTAAGCAGTTATTTGCAAGTAAGTGAGTGCCGGGTACTTATGCATTTACAAGCAATTATCACTTGATTATTGAAAATCGTTTAATAAGCATCTTAATAATCTCTTACAAACAATTTGTAATGGTTTATTAACGTGCACATGTTTTTGTTAAGGGCTTATTAGTATAGAAGGTAATATGAGCCATCACCAAATTATACAGTAACTTCTTAAACAAATAACTAGTGCTTATTAACGCTTAAACAATAAGTTTACTAAGGACCTTATTTTAAAGCTTGCTTTATAGCAACATCAATAATTTAGTATAATAATATAATCCAGTGTACACTCAAGTACACTGGAAAAAATTATGTAAAATTGGAATATATATTTTCCAAAATTCCAAGTTCATATCAGAGAATAGAAATTTTAAGAAAGCACTGAATCTTGTTGGCTGTGCATATGCCTGAAAGATTTGATTTCTTCCTGTCTTTATCTGTTTCTCTGATTTGAATGCATTTGTTCCTGTTGTGTGAAGCCCTTTGATTGCTTTGTGAATAAGTGTGCTTTCTACAAATAAACTTGCCTTGCAATACAAATGTTTGGTTTTGATAGGCAAGTTATTGCCTTCACCCCCTCACAAATTGGGTGATGGAAAAGGGTTTTTTTTCTCACCCAATACATGCATCTTGTTTTGGTTCAAAGCGCCACTGCATGACAAGTATTCATGATTGAAGCAAACAACTGTATACAGAATATCCAAAGGAAACCCTTACCATGATCATCAATCTGTTCCTCAAGCATCAGTTACACTACAGGGCTCAATAGATCCAAGATTTAAATAAAGAAGTAGATATTCCATTATGTCATATCAAAATAAATCTGCCATGGGGTAAGTGCGATTTGTTTGTCAAAAACGTTGTTTTGAAATAAGAAGTAATGTACTGAAAGTAAAATATCCTAGGAAAATCTAAACTAGTCAAAAATACTATGATAAATACAACGTTCTTCACAAATGCCACTCCAGTCTTCATATGTTCTCTCTCTCGCTCTGACAGTGAGACCAGGACCAGGACCAGGACCATACTCACATGGAGCTGCTGATCTGCTGCACCTGCTGTGGCGTCAGGGCAAAGGCGAAGCAAGTCTCCTGGAAGCGCTGGCTGTTGTCTGAGGCTGAGGAGAGGCACAGGAGGAGAGCAGGTCAATACACCCAGTACACACCCAATATACACTGCTTGTCCAAAGAAAAAGTTGCCACTTGGATTCAACTCAGCAAATACAGTAGGTCCTCTCCTCCAACTGGATAATTGCTCAATGGGTGATGATTTTTCAGCTGCAACACTATATTCAAACCCAACTGACAGGAGTATAAGCAGTGCTCATTTTGTCCAGTATTATGTTAGTAATGTCAACAGCCTCACGTAACTCCAGAGCCTTTCAATCTGCTCAAGAGGTAATTTTAAAAGCAAGATTGGTCACAAATTTAGAGCAGTCTTGCCCTGTAGACAGCTCCTATACAGTATAATGCATTTGAAAGTATTTTGGAAACTTCCACATTGATGCAATCACACAAAAGAAAACTGAGAAAGGTTTTTACACTTTACAGTAAGTGACATAATGTGTTACATATTGCGATGCCATGCTAATAAATTGTATGATTATTGTGAGAAGGAACAGTACATGTTCTGATTATTTGCAATGACACCATGACCAACACAACAATGAAATCCCGGGTTTTCTTTCATTCCCACTGTCTAAAACATTACATTTCCTCGAGTCTAGTATATGACCAGCTTTATGAAATCAAACTTTCTGAACGATATAGTAAAGTTAATGTGACATAAACAGCCAATTTTTTTAAAAAGCAACAATAATTAACACCCGATTAATAACTTAACCCCTTAAAGGTGCTTTAAGTCCTACTGTCTTACTGTCCTGTTTTACTGTCCTAAAAATGTGAAAAACAGTACCAATTCATTTTAAACCGTTTGCAGCAGTCCAAATTGCTCACTTAACTAAAACCTACTGAGCATCCTAATTATTCACCACGATGAGTTTCTAAGTGCTTTTCACACATTTCAAAGCCAGAACAAAGTTTACCGTTACAGTAAAGCTGAAAAACATTAGCATTAGCGCAGTATGAGAACGTGTTCTTGATTGAATTACATGGTAAAATATTGAATACGTAAATACATTTGACAATAAACCAAAAAGGGCCTTGCATGATGTAAATACACTTTAATAACGTTTAAACACCCAGTGTGATATTACTGCTGTGCACTGTGACTCCTGAACTTTGACCCAGACTGCTTCCTTTAGCTTTTGCTAAATATGCTAACAATACTAACCATGGATCTATTATAATAACGATACTAACGCCGTAAGTAGCACTGCAATCAAGCGTCATTGTATTGTAAAATAAACTTGGTTGGATTCTGCAGGTTTGGCTTTAAAATTAGGTGTGGCATGTCCATATGGTGGAGCTGAAGTTGGCTGCAAAATGTTTTGTCTTTAATGCCGATTGGTGATCAAAAGTAGATATGTGCATCGTCAAACAAACTGAGTAACTGGATCCTAAAGGTTCTGCGCTTTAAAATGAGGGCCAGATAGGGTACTAATCTAAAACAATCCAAATCGAGAAGATTCTGGCCGATGTCTCACGAGACTCAAAAATTGGCCGATTTGAGTCGTAATAACAGATAGTTCATGTTTTCTGGCTCTTGTTTGCGGTTTATAGATGCAAACAACACACAGTAGTCTCAAATTGACTACAATCTGTGCTGGGGCAAGACAGCTTTGACATGAAGCTGTTACTAAGCCTGAATAATTCTGTATGTTCATTATGAATTCAGTATTTATTCATGCTTTATTAAGGCCAATTCAAGTAGTTATTGTAAAGTGGTACAGATATCTCCATAAAATTAACATAATGGAGACAATATCACTGCTCATGCTCCGTCTGAGAAAACCACAGCACATTCTCTTGCCTGAACAAGCTTTTTATTCTATTTAGTGTATTGAAGTTTATTGATGCCTCCAATATTTCTGCAAATCAATTATATTTGTTAAACATTTATGTTGGCAGAGTATGACTCGTGAGCCCCGCTGTACAGAAAGTTTGTCTGAGGCCATACTTTTCCACTGTCCTTGCGATCGGCCTCTCATTAATTTGCCTTAATGTCCGTCTCCACCCAAACACCATGTCATTTATGCTGCGTCGTATATTTCAGCTGGATCTCCGTCGTTACTTTGAGGTGGAGTCTTTGTAGTTCTAAAGCTGAATAATAGCGTGCCTGAGCCGCCCTTCTTCCTCCTCCTCGCTCTCTTCTCCGGGCAGGGGCTATAAATAGAAGAGTGCTCTCTCTCTCACTCCCGCTCACTCCCTCACTTGCTCTGTATTTGTGTGTGTCTGGAGGAGTAGCTTCAGCTTTTCACTGTGCTCAAATCCAAAGGAGAAGGGTCAGAATGATGCATGCCTCTCAAATGTCAGGATTACGGATTGTACTCATTACAATCAATGCATTTATATTTCGTATAGTTGCCATGACATAATCAGTAAAATTATAGAAGCAACAATTGTTTTCAAAGTAAACTGTTGGAAAATGAATAAATCTGTGTGGCGATGAATGAGAAAATAAGTAAATCTTTATTCTGACAGTATAACGTAAAACATGCATAGGATTTGTTTGCAAATGAATAGGAAAAAATTGGGAGACATTAATCTTAAACTTCTTCAGTACTTTACTTATCTAGAGGAACAAAATGTTCTCTCATCCTTATTTCACACTGTACAGTCCTGTCTAATACGGGCCAATTTCTTTTTGAATAAAAATAACGTGCATATAAATCTGAAAAATTTGGATTTAGATTATTTTAGTCTTTACTGTTCCTGTAGGGAAATTTCATTCAGTTATGACTGGATAACAGCCACCGGGGGGCACTCTAGAAGGAAGTGCAAGCATTTGACACACTGTAGAAGCAGCAGTGTCCAGGGGACACATCGTGTTCTCTATATTTTAAGCTTCAAAACACCAAAATATTGGTGTTCAAAACAATCGCATGTCTGCGCAGACGCACGCGGAGCGCAGACATGCGATTAATACGGCGGACAGAAACACAGGTAAATACGCTCGCACAGAGTAATCAAGGCAGTAGTGACAGTAAGGACAGCTTAGATGTGTTTTCTATTTGTTAAGCTTCAAAATGCTGTATGTTTTATTTCAATCCAACTCGTATTCATGGAGAAATGTGTTTAATTAGACCCGCGTGCTTGTTACAACGTGGGCACCTGTGGCTTATTGACAGGTGCGGCCCGTATATGTACAAAATCTTTTTTCCTCATAAATATCGTTGGCGCGGCTTTTATTCAGGAGCGCTGTATAGCACGAAAAGTACGGTACTCAGAGTAGGCCTGGTATAAAGCTTTTAGTTTATCAAGTGATCATCATTTTGGGATTCATGTCTTTAAACTGTTAAACTCTCTAAATAACATCTTAACAACCAAACTAAGTTACACAGCTGTGGAAATATTTAGTTTCTGAACTTAATGAGCCACTTTTACAAAAACTTCACCAAGATAATGACCAACACTAAGAGAATAATTAACAGTGTGACTATCTCGTAAGATTGTTTGCACAATAGTTAATAGTTGTTTCAGTAAATCTTTCTGAGTGTAATCACGCATGTGTGGCGTCACTTTGACACAGACGATTACAGCTTTGTTTTCTGTGAAACAGCTTGCAAGAAATGTTCACCATCTCCTAACACTTAAGCATTTCTCTGATATGAAGACAGATCTGATCAGGTTTTGTTTGTGTTGTGAAAAGATATGCGCTGCCGCTGATTGGTTCTCAAAGGCATACCATTGGTTCTCAGCCTTGGCATTTCTGCAATCTTCAATAATCTTGAGTGGCGACAAAATGGATTCCAAAGGTAAACATATATTCTACTCATGTGTGGAATTCTGCATTCTCCCTCGAAAACCATTGTTTTCATGACCCAAAGCAGAGTGATTCTCACTACAAAAATAAAATGATACACAGGTGTCATTGATTATAATTGTAGCAGAAAAAGCATAATATTTTCTCAATGTTGCTCAGCATTTGAAGCAGAGTTCAGCTTCTGTGTTGGAATGAAACGTCTAATCAATGTCCTGGAAAGAAGAGCCAGACTAAAAAGTCTATTTGCCCGTAGTGTAATTACAGTTGTTGAACACATTTCTGTCACTGCATGGTTTCTAATTTGTGTTTAATGGTGCTTATTAGAATATAAACATGAATAAATCATCGGGACATTAATTTTATGATGGGAGTGTAATTACTGCTGCAGAGAAAACTGGCTTTCATCGCAAATGTTATTATTGAACACAGAACAAAGACACTGCCTCGTCTCATCGTCTCATCAAAGGTCTAATCAGACAAAATGCACATGGGTTTGGACTAATAGAGTGCAATATCAAACTAAAGAGCCAAACCTAGGCAACCTTAAAAAAACTTTCTTTGAGATGAAGTTCAGGCACAAAATAAAGACAGAAAAATCACATTTAATATTTAAGCATTAAGGCGAGCCACTGCTGGTGGATAGGACATTCCTCCATTTAGATATTAAATCAATCAAGTTTGTCATCATGAAATGTGTTATCTATTTTATTTTTTAATAATAAGAACAGAACAGAACAGAAGGAACAAACAAAACAAGAACCGAGGGAGAAAAGTTCAAATCAAAAGGAAATATTTAAAATATCCCCCAATGTATTGATCCCACCTGTCCCAATGTCTGTCAGTTTTTCCATTTTATAAATGTCAAACGTTATCTCAGTCCAGTCCTCGATAGTTGGCTCATGGTGTTTAAGAAACCACATTATCAAACCTTGTGGCTTATCTGCTTCTCATCTTTTCTGGCCCAGGCAGTGTGATCTCTCTATAGTGATAGGGGGGACGGCAACTCCAGTCCCGGACACAAGTTCCAGGATCATGGTCTGCAGAGAGCCCTCAGTGCTGTCCCCCTTTTCACTCTCCCACATGTCTTTGATTGTTTCTGTGGGATCTGGATTGCAAATTGGGAATCTTGCTCTTCATAGCCTCGTTCCTGCAGTTTCACCACCTCGGCCTTCAGCTCCTGCAACTCATCCGTATTGACTGAAACAAGCCGTCCTGAAGGCATATGCCGGCAGAAAGACATGGCAGTGCAATCGGTCACACCTGCGCCATACCCGGAACGAGCAGTGTTTTTTACCTTCATACATACTGTCCCAGTGGCTGGGAACACAAAACCATGCCACGGCCATCTCTGCCCGAATTCCTCACAAACACTGTGAAACTTTGCTCGTTGTTGATGCTGCTAAATCCTGAGTAAAGAACACCTTCTTGCCATTGTACCGAATATCTCCTTTGAAGCTTACAGAACATTTCCTTGTCATGGTGAGTTAGGAGCTGCATTATCAGGCCGCGTGGGGGCTCAGTGTCTCCTCCTCTTATGTCGAGTCAGTGAACCCTCTTCAAAATGAAGTGGGGGAATACAACTGGAGTTCCGGATACAACCTCCGGAACCACGGTTTCAAGGAACCCTTCAATGTTGTCCTTCTCCTCGTCCTCAGGGACTCCCATGAGTCTTAGATTATGTCTGCGTGACCTGGACTCCAAATCTAGAAATTTGTGTTTCATAGCCTCTCCACTTCCACTGATGCTAACGTATATGTTGAGCAGAAATGCCAAAATGGTTAGGAAATAAAGCTAGCAAAGCATGTTAGCATCAGTTATTTCTTTTATATCGCGCATGGCACTCGCATCAAGACCCAAAATATTACATATCCAGTGCATCATACATTACATAAAAGAGGCACAGAGAAGTACAATAAACGCAGAAAACCCTTCAGAAGTACTTTCTCATTTACTCTAGCCACATCTCACAATGACACAAACTCTGAATTACTTTTTGTAAATCGGCCTTATGATTAAAAGGTATCATTCAGATACTATTTTATCTATTAAGAAAATATGTTATGTTTGGGTGACATCAGTCACATAGCACACATAGCTCACAAAGCAGCAGCAGCACTCCCCCATTAGAAAAGGCATTCCAAGAAGCATTCCTTTTTTTTTCTTTTACTACTTGAGCTAGTTCATACTGATTCACTCTTCAAATATTTATCAATGAATGGAAATCGTGCCCAATGACAAAAGTCATCTTAAAGCTGAGCTTTAGTTCAAGTTACTCCTGATCTGGTGCTCATTAAGTGGAGTGACAGAGCTGACAGGAGAGAGAAAATCTCACTTGGACTATTCAGGTTGAATAAAGAATAAACAAAACTACATTACAAAAAACTCCCACACATTTCAGAACATTTTGGTTTGGACAGTTTCTCCTTTTTTCTACTTTTGACTTTGGTCAATAGAATCTGTGGTAAATATTTATCATAGTTTTACTTCTGTTAAGTTGAAGCTTGTAAAGACATTTTGAAAAATAAACATTTAAAATAACAGGAAGTAGTGCTGACTTCTAAAACGGAATCCCCCTGTAATGTCATGAAAAGGCGAAGTGACATTAAATAAAAACAGGTCAGGCTGCCCAATCTGAGAAATTTGATTAAAATTCCCTGTGAAAAGACAACGCCCAGTCTCACTGAAACTAGTCTGAAACTTGCTGTGCTAAATGTCAGATCCTTATGTAACAAATCATTCTTAATTATTTCATTTTATAATCTTGATTTTATGTTTTTAACTGAAACTTGGCTTGACAAAAACACAGGAAATTTAGTTCTAATTGAATCTGCTCCACCCAACTTTAAGTTTGAATCTGAAACATGAGAAAACAAAAAGGGAGGTGGTGTGTGTGCTTTTGATAGAGATGAAATAGTTACCCACAGGTTGTCCTTTGGGGTGTTTTCAACCTTTGAATACGTACCCATTAAAATTGAGCAAAAACAGTCTCCATCCATTCTCTTCATTGTTTTATACAAGCCTCCCCAGCACTGCCAAAGTTGTATTGATGATTTTACTGAGATGCTTTCAGTTGTATGCACAGACTTTGATGGTTTGGTCATAACAGGTCTTAGACATGCGTATGGTCATGACGAGGTGAGCGTCAATGTTCCATGTTCGATAATATCCTGTGACAGAAACGCTAAAGAGCTTCATGCTGTCCTTGAAACGTTCGGTCTTACTCAGCACGTGAGTGGCCCCACCCAGAGCAAGAGGCACACTCTAGAGCTTAAAATTACAAAGGGGATCATAACGTCAATGTGGTCGATGTTGCTCTGTCTGATAATTTTTGTGTCTTCTTTGACCTGTCTGTTTTTCCCAAACCCCCGGCTGGTGCTGCAGTTATTCGGAGGAGACACATGAATGACAGCACAGGAAAACTGTTTATGGAAATGATAAACTTTGATGCAAATGATTTGTTGAACACTGTTACATCTAGTGTTTTGAATGTTCTCGACAACATTGCCCCTATGAAGGCTAAAAATTGTTAAAAATAAGCAGAAGGCGCCATGGAGAAATGATGATTCGGTCAGAGCACAGAAAAGGGAGTGCCACCGGGCTGAACAAAAATGGCCCAAGTCAAAGCTCCAGGTTCAAAAAGAGATTTACAGAGAGAAGTTGTACATGTACAACCTCATTTTATGTATTTTTCTGAAATAATTGGAAGCTGTAGTCACAACTCGCGTGTCCTGTTTGCCACAGTAAACAGATTAACAAACCCTCCAGCTCAGCTGCCGTTAGAACTCATTTCCACATCCAAGTGTAATGAGTTTGCATTATTCTTTAATGACAAAGTTCAGGGCATTAAAAATTCTACAATGCAAAAAATAACCCTCAAACCACCTACACACTTAGAGCTGACTCACTTTGCACCTGTAACTGACAAAACTGTCCAGGAGATCATCACCAGTCTGAGTTCATCTACATGCTGCCTCGATGTGTTACCCACCAGATTTCTAAAGTCTGTGCTGAACAGTTTGTTAGCACCACTCACTCACATAGTTAACATGTCGCTTCAATCTGGAACATTCCCAATGTCTTTGAAAACTGCTGTCATAAAGCCTTTCCTAAAGAAGAGCAGTCTTGTACTGAGTAATTATCGGCCCATCTCTAATCTGCCATTTTGGACAAAGTCCTTGAAAAGGTTGTTTACCGACAGTTCACAGAGTTCCTCTTAATAAACAACTCGTTTGATGTTTTCCCGTCAGGTTTTAGACCTCATCACAGCACTGAGACTGCTCTTGTCAAGGTGACAAATGACATCCACCTGAACACTGACACGGGCAAAGCCTCAGTCTTAATTCTGTTAGATTCTGAGTGCTGCTTTTGACACTGTCGATCATGGGATCCTCTTACAGAGACTAGAGGACTGGGTTGGCATCTTTGGCACTGCCAAATTGGTTGAAGTCCTATCTGGAAGACAGGAAGTACTTGTTTGAAATTTGGTCTCAGACCAGATGCCCCTGACCTGTGGGGTGCCCCAAGGGTCAATCCTGGGAATTCTGTTCAACCTCTACATGCTGCCGTTAGGTCAGTTGATACGCAGCGAAAATGTGTCCTTTCACAATTATACAGATGACACTCAGATCTATGTTTCACTGGCGGCAGGTGAATATGGACCAGGTGGATTCACTCTGTCACTTGCATCCAACAGATCAGTGTGGCTTACGATGCAAAACAAACTTTCTCCAGCTGAACTCAGACAAGACTGAAATCATCGTCTTTGGCCCACAGAAACAAAGAGAAAGTGTTAGCAGTCACCTCCAGAGTCTCACTCTAAAACCTACAAATCAAGTTCGAAATCTGGGGGGAATAATGGACTCAGACTTGAATTTTAACAGCCATGTCAAATCAATAACATCAGCAGCTTTTTACCATCTAAAAAACATTGACAAAATCAAAAGTCTACTGTCTAAACCAGACTTGGCGAGACTTATCCATGCGTTTGTCTCTAGTAGATTAAACTACTGTAACGGCCTGCTCACTGGCCTCTCCAAACGAGCTGCAGTACATCCGGAATGTTGCTGCTCGGGTCTTGACTAGAACCAGGAAGTACGATCACATTAGTCCTGTGCTCAGGTCTCTGCACTGGCTCCCTGTGGCTCAGACAATAGACTTGCAAACTTGTATACAAGCCTCTCCATGGCCTAGCACCAAAGTACATCTCGGACACGTTAGTGCCATATGAACCATCTCGGACGCCAAGGACCTCAGGGATCGACCTCCTACTGGTTCCCAGAGTCGGGACTAAACATGGGGAATCGGCTTTTCCGTTTTATGCAGCTAAAATCTGGAACAGACTTTCTGAGGATGTAAGAGGATGCCTCTACTCTGTTTTGTTTGGCTGTGCATATGACTGAAATGATGTTCTTTGAACTCCAGTGCAAATCACAAAATCAACATCAATTCCTGTTGTGTGAAGCACTTTGAATTGCCCTGTGTAAGAATTGTGCTCTACAAATTTGCCCTGCCTTGCCATTAAAACACAGAGTTTGCACTTAACTGATGTATAGACTTTCAGTTCTACATTGCAGGTTTAGAAGAGACATCCTTAAGACAACCTCATGCTGTACATGTGCTGATGAACAGAGCCCATGAAGCTTTGTTCTGTTTATGAACACGGTTTTCTGGGTCGAATGCACTATATAAGTGCAAGATGCGATTATATATGGCACATAATTGCATCTTGCACATTTGCATAATGCAGCACTAATGACTGAATCCCAAACACCACTTTCTTGGTCCTTGCCTACACTTTCCCCTGGACATTGAGAGTATGACCCAGGTCTATACTGAGCTGATGCATCAAAAAGGTTAGCAGCATTTTCAGGAAGTGGACTGGGCCTTTCTGTTTGGCGTTTGGATGGGTTTCTTCCGGGCTTCGGTTTCCCTGTTTAACTCAAGACATGCACCAGGTAGTAACCAGGACTAGATGAAGATTTGGAGATGGGTCCCCCAGGTGCTGCTCTGCACTGCCCACTGCTCCTGCAGCCCCTGAATGTCAATGTGTGAACCTGTCACGAGTACCTCACTGGGGAGCTCATGTTCTACAATTCCAAATCTCAGATTGATGGCCTGGGCCAATCTCATATGTATTGTTCCATTACTCTTCCATTTCATTTTTAAACTATACCACCCTCTCTCCTCCTGGGTTGTTCTGGCTCCACAGTCCATCTGCAAATGGAAGTCAGTCCTGGACCATCTGCGGCCTGCCTGTCCCTGGGACTAGGATTTCTCCTTCCCTGTGGTTCTCCCCGAGGTTTCTACTTTTTCCAAAAATAAACACAACACTAAGACAACCCAGCCCTTCAACATCTTGCACCACGAGTTATAAGAAATCCATTTGCTAATTTCCCATTAACATCATTTAATCTGCTTTTCTCTGTCGCCCTTCAAGGTAACTGCTGTAGTGATTTTGGGCGTTACACACATTTATTTAATTAAATGTAACAAAAGGCAATACATTTAGGGTATGCTAAAGAATATGGCCACAAGATATGGATTATTTTTTACCTGATACTGATATAATATATTTAGCCTGCTGTTGTAGCAAATAACTTTAATATTTAGACTTTAAAATACGTAGCAAGGCCCACAGATCTATCTTAAGTTAAAGTAAGGTTTATAAATAACTTTAGTAAAATACAATAACACAATCTATTTATCTGGGCTATATAATCATTAGTGGCATGAATATTTAAATCATTCATTCTTCTTCTCTTTCCATTCTCTTTAAAAAGACAAATCTTATGCACTGAGTACAAACTTGACACACAGACTGAAGAAGTGCAGAAAAAAACATTTGTGGTAGATATTGGACGATTTATTTAATATTGGTTGATACCGATATTGGCGGGAAATTAACCAATACCAGTACTGGACCTGATTCATCGTCCATCCCTAATTAAGGTGGGCAAAAAATATGGACGATATGGACCATAGGCTAATTTATCCGGGGGCTGAAGACCCGAATCCAAACTGCCCCTGAGCCACTGTGTTAACCCCACCTGCAGCAGTGGGACTGATGTGGACTTGTGCGGGAGCAGGTCAGACCTAAACACCTCGAGTCCCAGCATGCACACTCATGTCAAGGTACAAGGCATCACCAACACATGACTCCAGTCATGGCATCACTACACTGGCTTCGAGTTATCCAGATGATCCAATTTAAAATGTTGCTCATGGTTTTTAAGTCTTTAAATGGTCTGGCTCCATTTGTGGGAATTATTGTCCCACCATGTTCCTGCTCGTACCATGCGGCCCTCCTCTCAGCTTCCCCTGGATGTACCCAGGTCCAGGGGACCGAGCATTCTGTGTGGCGGAGCCCAGGCTCGGGAACAGCCTCTGCCTGTTAGAGCTGCTGAGACACTAGAGCAGTTTAAATCCTTGTTAAAAACCTATATTTTCTCTCGCAGCAGTGGGCTGCGCAGACTCAGTAATAAAATGCCCGGCTCTGAGTCAACTGACTGCACAGCCTTGTTCTGCTTATGTAGAGCTACAAAATGATGTTTATGGCCTTTCTTGTGTGTCTGCGTGCTCTTACACCCGTGAAGAGCTCTTGTCCTTCCGCACAACAACTCCTACGGACCTAGTTCCAGTTTTTTTAGTTTCTGCTGCTGAATTAGCCCTTCTTTTGGCTAAAAGAGTGAGACGCCGCAGGCGAGGAAAACGCTCGGGGTCCTCGTACGGCTCAGGAGACGCGGTACACGGACGCCCTTACCTGGGATTTTCCTCTCCAACGGCCGCTCACTCTCCAACAAAATGGACGAACTGGCGCTGCTGATGAGACGAAACAGACTTTTCTTCATCTCCTGTTTTTGTGCTTCACGGAGACGTGGCTCAGTGAGCCGATCCCGGACGGCGCCGTGCAGCTCGAGGGGTTTTGCCTCTTTCGTGCGGATCGTCATAAGGGCTCTCTCGGGGGTAAAACACGCGGCGGAGGAGTCTGCTTTTACATCAACAACGCCTGGTCTTCAGATGTGACTGTGATCTCCAAACACTGCTCTCCTGATCTGGAATATCTCTTCATTAACTGCAAACCATTCTACTCTCCACGTGAGTTCGCCTCATTCATTCTGGCTATTGTTTACATCCCACCGAGCGCAAATGTGCACGTGGCACAGCGCGTGCTCGCGGACCAGATTCTGAGTGTGGAGCGGACCTTCCCGGACTCCTTGTGTATTATCCTGGGTGATTTTAACAAGGGGAATCTCAGCCACGTACTACCAAAGTACAGACAGTTTATTAAAGTCCCGACCAGAGAGCAGAACACGCTGGATCACTGTTACACAACAGTCAGTAACGCCTTCCGCGCCGTGGCTCGCGCTGCTCTCGGCTTCTCAGATCACGCCATGGTTCACCTGATCCCCACGTACAGGCAGAGGCTGAAGCTCTCCAAACCTGCAGTGAGGACCTCTAAGAAGTGGACCAATGAGGCAGTGGAGGAGCTACGTGCGTGTTTGGACATTACAGACTGGGAGGTTTTCAGAGCTGCCACAGAGAGTTTGGATGAGTACACGGACACTGTGACGTCATACATTCGATTCTGTGAGGACAGCATCATACCAACACAAACCAAAGTCACTTTCACAATGACAAACCCTGGTTCACTCCAAAACTGAGGCAGTTAAGGCAGCAGAAGGAGGCAGTGCACAGGGCTGGTGACAGGGGGCGCTACAAAGACGCAAAGTATGGATTTAGCAAAGAGGTTTCTCGAGCGAGATCACAGTACAATACGCGTCTGAAGCAGCAGTTCTCTGACAACAACCCGCCTCCGTGTGGAGGGGCTCCGGCTCCTCACCAACCAACAAGCCCCGAGCCCCCTGCTGCAGACAATCAAAAACTGCTGAGCAACTTAACACCTTCTACTCCAGGTTTGATGTGACCACCCCCTCCCCCACGTGGCCACTCCGCCAACCCAAACCTGGTCACCCCACCTCCCCCACCACCCTCTCAGTTCAGGAACAGGATGTTCACAGGCTATTTCGGAAATCCAACCCCCGAAAAGCTGCTGGACCAGACGGCGTCTCTGCCGCTACATTAAGACATTGCGCACGAGAGTTAACCCCCGTCTTCACAGACATTTTTAACACCTCCCTGGGGGCATGCCATGTCCCAGCCTGCTTCAAGTCTGCCATCATTGTCCCTGTCCCCAAGAAGCCCCGGATCACTGGACTTAATGACTACAGGCCTGTGGCTGACGTCTGAGTCATGAAGTCATTTGAACGCCTGGTCCTGCCCCCACTCAAGTCCTTCACCTCCTCCCTGCTGGACCCCCTGCAGTTCGCCTACAGAGCCAACAGGTCTGTGACGACACCATCAACCTGGCACTCCACTTCATCCTGCAGCATCTGGACTCCCCGGAACCTACGCCAGGATCCTGTTTGTGGACTTCAGCTCTGCGTTCAACACCATCCTCCCTGCTCTGCTCCAGGACAAGCTCTCCCAGCTCAACGTGCCTGACTCACCTGCAGGTGGATCACTGACTTCCTGACGGATCGGAGGCAGTGCGTGCGGCTGGGGAAGAATGTCTCAGACACTCGGACTATCAGCACAGGAGCTCCACAGGGCTGTGTACTTTCCCCTCTGCTCTTCTCCCTGTACACAAACTGCTGCACCTCCAGCCACGACTCCGTTAAAACTCATCAAGTTTGCGGACGACACCACCCTCATCGGGCTCATCTCGGACGGGGATGAGTCCGTCTACAGGAGGGAGGTGGACCGGCTGGTGTCCTGGTGCACACGGTAACAATCTGGAGTTCAACGCCCAGAAGACAGTGGTGAGATGATCGTGGACTTCAGGAAAGCCACAGCCCCCAGCCCCCCTCATCATGACAGACTCCCCCATCACCACCGTGGACTCCTTCCGCTTCCTGGGACCACCATCACCAGGACCTCAAGTGGGAGCCCTCCATCAGCTCCTCATCAAAAAGGCCCAGTCTATGTATATATGTGTGTGTATAAAATGTTGACTAGTAGTTGACTAAAGATTTAAAAAGATTAATTGCAACTAGTCGATTATTAATTGTCAACTAATTTGGTAATCAAATAATGGTTATCTGGACTATACATGGACTTCAGCACATGCCATGTGCTATAAAAAAAAGTTTTATGGCTCAGACAAAGTAAGAATTACATAATTTACATTTAGTGTTTGATGAAAAACCTATTTTGTCTACAAGTTTACCTGATCCAGAAGTTCTCAAGCAGCATTACATTTAGATTTATCTGAGTCAAATTTGGTAAAAAAAATTTAATCTAAGCAACTAATTGATTAATTGAAAGAATAATCGCTAGACTAAACGAATGGCAAAAGAATCATTAGTTGCAGCCCTACCGGCCAGTCAATTAGTCGTTTAATGGGGACAATGGCGGGAAACTGGCAAATGCTCTAAATGAGGGGTGTACAAACTATGGCCCAGGGGCCAAATGTGGCCCTCAGACCAATTTTTGTTGGCCCTCAGACTTCCTAAATTGGCTCAAACAACCAAAAGTTGTACATTTCACTGTAAAATTGTAAGGATGAATTGCTCATAGGCTAAATAACAGCCATTTTGATATGCTACTGACCTAATATTAATGTTCCAAGCCTTATTCAATGTGGACAGGCTCATCAACACTGCATCAAATGAAAAATATCCAATGATTCACTTCCTTGTCATGTTGTCTGTTGCCCTCCACCCCGTATATGTTTCAAAATGCGGCCCTCTGTGAAAAAAGTTTGGACACCCCTGCTCTAAACACTTTTCAGTATTTCCATGATCTGACCGATCGGGCCCAAACTGCACTCACAGGACTGCAACAGCATTATTTAAATCAAATGTAGATGAAACTCATGAGTAAATCCCATAATATTCAGCTAACACACACGTTGCCTTCTTTTTGCTGTGGTCCTTATAATCTAAATTTGAAAAATGTGCTGACTAATAAACATTTTGGTTGTTAGCCTGTCACGATATTTTTTTTGACAGACAATATATTGCCTCTGAAAATATCTTGATATACTACTGATACAATAATTTTAGGCAATGTTCTCTAATTAAGCAACAATTAAAAATGTTTGGACATTAATAAACTGCTTTAAACAGTGTGCACACTAAACTTCAGGTCCAGTCTGAGAAAACTCAAGTTAATATACAGACATTCTTCACTGTTATATTTGCTATGAAATAAAATATCATAATAATTGTTATTTTACACAACGTAGTCAACCAAATTAATTATGTATTTGATATAAAATAATGATGGTTTCAAAATAAATTGCAATACAGTACTGCTTTACTGCGTTTATCTGAGCTAGAATAAAACGCTGTCATGTGCTGTGGAAGAGAATTCTGCTTTTGCTCTGATCGTCACTGAATGCAGCGATGTGATTGGCTGATTGCAGTTGCATGCAAAAACACTCTCCACCTTTATACAGAAGCGAGAGAAGTGTGTTCTCTAAATATGACACGTTTCTGTATCTCAAAAAGTCAGAGGTGTGAACCACAGCAGGGATGTGTGCATGCTGCTTTTGTTTCGCTCGTTGCTCAAAATGAGTGGGAAACTAGTGTTGCAAAGAGACAATTCTGCGCATCGCTTGTATTTTAAGTCAGATAATAAGACACCGGGACTGATCTCCCGCTCTGTTAAAGCTTTCTACAGCTGCTCTTTGATTTGAGGGCTGCACCGGGAAAACACGGCTAAGTTTGGTGTCAGAGGCTAGGGTCCGGACGGGACGTCGCTTGGGTCGTGGCACGAATGTGATTCGCTGTTGTCTTGCCGTTGTTTCTAGAGCAACGACACAGTTGCTCCAGATAACTATTAATAACTACAAAATTAGTTGAATTTTTTTTTCAATAGATCTATTTTGATTAACCCAATTAGAGGTTTCAACCTTAATGAAAAGATGTTGGTGCAAGTCCAGGACCAGATTTCCCTTTGAGCAGCACATTCAGCTGGTGTTTACCCTCCAAACATGGCCCTGTGTACACTCGGCTTATGCAGCTCTGCAGATAGAGCCATGCCATCACACACAGCCAATGTAAACGCAGTAACACACACAGATCCAGGGGCCCATCAGCAGTCAGCACAAAGGGGGGCCCACACAGGTAACACAAAGGGGCCAACACATAGTGGCCCGACACACAGCTCATGTGCTTATGACACTTTTGCAATATATTGTACTGTGAACTGCAAAAAATATCGCTAAAGTAATGATATCACAATATTGTGATTGGCAATGATCAATATAGCAACAAACTAAATAATTGCAACCACATTAATGTGCCTTAATCTGACAGAAACCTGCAGCTTTGAAAATTAACATGTGGAAAAAGGCTGATTTTATTCAAGATTTTCTTTTATCAGTCTAAATCGGTCTTTTCGTTTTGTCACGTTGCCTGTTGAATGCCTGATTGATAGTGGTCTCATTCTGACCTTAAAGGCCAACGCACACCAAAGAGCGACACAGCGACTACTGATGATATGGCTAACACGGCTTCTGAAGGCCTCTGGAGGTGAACGTCGCACAGACAAGCGCCCTCCACGATGCAGATTCGCTGGGTCTCCGTGGGGCGGATGGAGGAGAGGACAAAACTTTACGACACCTGGCCCTCACGTTACATGAAATTCAGCATGACTTGGCGTCATTGAGAACCGGTGAGGGCTCAGAACGGCGCCCGTTTCCACAAAATAGTGGCCGATGTGATGGGCCTGAAGGCGGAAGGAGGTGGCAGGCGCTGCGGCAGAACAACATATTTCAGACAATATGGATGAGTTGCCGGAGCTGAGAGCCCAGATGGTGAAACTGTGGGTGGAGAATGAGGCTCTGAAGAACCTGATTCTGGATTTGGAGTCCAGATCTCGCAGAAACAATCTAAGAAGTGGGAGTCCCGGAGGATGAGGAAGGGGGACAACAATGAGGGCTTTCTCAAGACAACGATCCTAGAACTTGCATCCAGGACCGGTCCCACACATCACCATAGAGAGGGCGCATTGACTCAGAAAAGATGAGAAGCTGATAAGCCACAAGGCCTGATAATGAAGTTGCTATTTCTGTAGTTCTGGTGTTTATGTGTTGTGTTCGACCAGAGAGTTTTGCAGCATTGGTAAATTCAATGAACCCAATGGCATCGGAAAAGTTACGTGTAGCATCCTTTAATGTAAAACAGCATATTGAAGCCAATCAATCGATCAAAAATATTAACAAAAATGACAGTATATACTTGCTGTGTATGCTCCCCAATAGCAAACCAACCCTAATCTGCAGCAGCAATTGAATCATATGGAGGAAATTAAGAATCCCTGGGTTGTATAAAAACATACAGTAAAAACTAACCAAGGATATTAAAATTTTAAGATGGCTGGCTCATAACCAAAGTTTTACACCAAACAGCATTGAGCTGAGATTTATGGTCTGGAAAACAAAATGTAGAAATGCTTTTTACCATACTGTAAATGAGAATCAATGAAAAGCTATGATATGTTTAAAGCACATGTGTCAAACTCAAGGCCCGTGGGCCAAATGTGGCCCACCAGACGTTTTAATCCGGCCCGGCGAACATCCCACGGGTGGGACGGCAGACCCGTAAGGGGTGGGACACTACAGACGTTGGACTTTTTCATTATTTATTCAATTTTGAAAACTCTCAAGCTGCTTCATATGTTGTACATGAAAATAAAGCTTTAAACACTCTTATTCCCTGTCAAATCAATAATTCTGGGAAGCATCAGGGTCAGTTTGTACTCCAAAGTAAAAAACTACCTAAACTGAATAGGACTTTTGTATAGATTCCGCCTGGACATTTTTGCTTTATTACAAGTCCATAAAACTCATTTTTAGTGAATTTACCTTCAGCTTTAAAAGAGAATTGTCAAAACCTAAGTGATAAGTCCAGGTTGGACTGGTCATTCTGATGGAAGCGCAGTCAAAGTATGGCACTTGATTTTGGAGAAAATACAGGTTTGTAAAATAAGTATGTGCATTTATTGGGCAGATTTTACTGATCATGTTGATGCACACCCAAAAATTTGGTTTAGATTCTTCTGCCGTCATGGTATTTCCACTGGTTGTCCTAAGTAACAGCGGCTTCTAAAAGTCCAAGGTTTTTTTGTCAGATAAGTTGTCGGATAAACGGTATAGAGTTCAGCATTTACTGCACATGGTTAACAAAAATTTAAACAAAGCTACTAAACACCAGCCACCAATCACAACAATGCACCTGTATGCAAGCATGTGATTGGCTAAAGTCCGCTAGTTCCATCCTCATTCATTTCCATAACAGTTTGGGATGACATCAATTGTTGTGAAATCTATTGCAAAATACCACTTCACTGTGAAACTATAAATAGCAGTCTCCAATGACGATGTTTGTCACTAGGGACAGTTTGTTTCCGCTCACTGTAAACATATGTGTACAGAAGGGGCCTTTTCCTCAGTCCTGCTGATTCAGCTTTACTCCACAATTACACACAGAGTCACACAGATATTGTCCAGGGAATTGTGCAAAAGATTTAGTTTCAAAATGGTCAAATTGGTCCGAGCTTTGAACATGAGTGCTATAGCCACAGAAACTGGGTTTGTATAAAGCAATGTTTCGACTGGCCTTGGCCTCCAGACCGGTTCACCAGTTAATGTGATTTATGCGGAGTGTGTCTCCATGCTCAAGGCCTGTTTTAAGGTTAAGGTAAACTTTATTAATCCATCGTGAGTGAAATTCATTCTCTGGATTTGACCCCCTCCTTTATGCCGCTAAAGTAACCTGTCCGGAGCAGAGAGCCGCTGCCATGCAGCACTCTCGGATTACATCCAAATCTTGAGCTCAGTTTGGTCGGGACTTGTATCTGGAGGATTCCGTGTAGTGCAGGTTTTAAATTGATGGGGGGGAAAACCGGAGAGTCCAGAGACAACCCAACTAGACACGAGGAGAAACACAGAAAAGACCCGGGAGCGGGCCAGACCCTTTTAGAAGCCGCTGTTACTTAGGACAATCTAAAAAAATCTAAAAATCTAAACCAAATTTTTGGGTGTGCATCAACATGATCAGTAAAATCTGCCCAATAAATGCACATACCGGTACTTATTTTACAAACCTGTATTTTCTCCAAAATCAAGTGCCATACTTTGACTGCGCTTCCATCAGAATGACAGAGCATTGACCATGACAGGATTTCTACTATTTGCAGTTAAAATGTTTACTCAACTGAGCAAATATAATCTGCCATCCTTAAAATGGAACCTCTCCATTCTGCTTCACACCGCCACAACCCAAAATGTGAAGTAACAGTGTGTAGCCCTGTGTTTGTGGACTGAAATTTTATGACAAGCAATCAATGCAAAATGAATGGTTGCAATCAGCTGTGTACACATGATGACCCTATAGTTCAAACTGAGTTGAGACAGGTCAAAATCCTCAGGTAGAATTTAGCTTCATTATGGTTCATATCTCTGTAATCATTTGGCCAACAGCATAAAAAAAATTGGTGCGAAACTATTTTTTGACAATCGCCTCGCAAAGTGATGTTAAACTCCAAAGACTTGATTGTTGTCAGTTTTTAAGATGTAAGATTAATATTACGCTCTCATTTTATGTAGAAATAAGAAGGATATTTTTCTGAAATAATTGCTGCAGTAATCCTGTGTATCCTGCCACAGTAAACAGATTAACCAACTCTCCAGCTCAATTGCCATCAGAACTTATTTCCACATCTAAGTGTAAGGAAGTAACATTATTGTTTAATGTCGGTGTGATCCCTCATTCGTCCAGGAGTGTTCCATGGTCGAAAAATATGCAGTTGTAGTTTACGCTGTTTTAGAAAAAACGAAACGTTTCGACTCTTATCCAAGAGTCATTCTCAATCTGTGAAACAAGTCTGAGAACTCGGGTTCATATCCTACTCTGTGAAAGCCCTGCCCCCACAGGGCGGGACTTCTTGATAATGGGCCATTGAAATTTAACTGAGATGGGCCACCTACATCCTATTGTGACCTGGCTTTAGCTCCCTCCTCACTAAGTACCTGATTAGCATCAGACTGCCTCGGTCTCCAGGGTTTAAGCAAACGATTTAAGGAAGGATTCTCTTTTTTAACAAAGATTGCCCCTTTAACGCCTCTTTCAAACCATCTTTTCTCCCTGCTCAGAATCTCCACCTCACGATCTTCAATAGAGTGGTTTGTGGCTTTGAGATGAAGATGTACGGCGCTCTGGGGTCCTGAACTCGTGTGTCTTCTGTGCTGATAAAGACTCATGTGAAGTGGCTGCTTAGTCTCCCCTGTACCACACTTTATAATTTTCTTCACTGCATTGGATAGAATACACTAAATTGCTCTGCTTTTGTGTCGGCATCTTGTCCTTCTGGTGAACCAGTTGTTGCCTGGTTTGAAATGACCAGGGACTTCGTGTTGTCGAAAAATTCTTTGCAGTTTTTCTGACAGTCCCGAGACATAAGGGAAGAGACACCCTTTCTTCTTGGTTCTGTTCCCCTTTGTCCCTTTTGTCCTGCTTTTTGCTTCTCTTCACTTTGTTAAGAGCCCAAGTCGGGTATCCACAGGCTGTGAGAGCATTCCGGACGTGTTTTTCCTCTTTCCTCTTGACGTCTGAGCTGGTGGGCCAGCTCACCAGATCACTTCATCAGCTCATCAGATCACTCCCAGCTTGTGCTGTAGTGAGTGGTTAGAGCCAAAGAGAAGGTACTAATCTGTGTGTAGGTTTCCTATATATTTGTATCTGGAACTTCCCGTTTTCGCCTTTGATGGTGGAACAATCAAGAAAGGCCAAGCGGTTTTCCTTAGCATCTTCTCTTGTAAACCTGATGTGCGGGTCCACTGCATTGATGTGCTCTGAGAAGGCTTCCAGCTCTTGTTTCTTAATTGTCACAAAAGTGTCATCCACGTAACGGTACCAAATACTTGGAATGTGGTGTGCATGTGGTGTTAAGACAGATGTCTAGTAGTTTGCAGATGTGTTCAGGTGTCAGTTTGGTCCTTTCCTGTAAGGTGGTGTCTTCCTTACATTACCTTACCTTAACATTTCCAAGGGCTTTGAAAACTGCGGTCAAAAAGCCTCTGCTAAAGAAGAGCAGTCTTGACGCTGCAGTACTGAGCAATCTCTAATTTTGGGCAAAGTCCTTGAAAAGGCACTCATTTGATGTTTTCCTGTCAGGTTTTAGACCACATCACAGCGCTGAGACTGCTCTTGTCAAGGTGACAAATGACATCCACCTGAACACTGACACGGGCAAAGCCTCAGTCTTAATTCTGTTAGATCTGAGTGCTGCTTTTGACACTGTCAATCATGGGATCCTCTTACAGAGACTAGAGGACTGGAAGGGCATCACTGGCACTGCTATTTATTGGTTAAAGTTCTATCTGGAAGACAGGACTTTGTTGAAATTAGTAACTGTCTCAGACCAGATGCCCCCTTCTGTTCAACCTCTACATGCTGCCGTTAGGTCAGTTAATATGCAGCTAATATGCAGTAAATATGTGTCCTTTCACAATTATACAGATGACACTCAGATCTATGTTTCACTGGCGGCAGGTGAATATGGACCAGTGGATTCACTCTGTCACTGCATCCAACAGAGCAGTGTGTGGATGCAAAACAACTTTCTCCAGCTGAACTCAGACTGAAATCATCCTCTTTGGCCCGCAGAAACAAAGAGAAAGTATTAGCAGTCACCTCCAGAGTCTCACTTTAAAACCAAATCAAGTTAGAAATCTGGGGGGAATAATGGACTCAGACTTGAACTTTAACAGCCACACCAAAATCAATAAGATCAGCAGCTTTTTACCATCTAAAAAAACTACAGTACACCCTGGACAGTGGCCAACTCGTCGCAGGGCTAACACAGAGACATAGACACACAGACAACCATTCACTCTCACACTAGGGCCAATTTACAGTTGCCATGTCTTTGGATGGTAGGAGGAAGCCGGACACCCCGGAGAGAACCCACGGTAACACGGGGAGGACATGCAGACTCCACCCAGAGAAATCATGTGATGTAATGTTCGCCCAGGAATCGAACCCATGATTTCCTTCTTGGTAGGCGAGAGCTCTAACCGCTCTGCCACCGTGCACCCATTTCAGTTTTATGCAGGTAAAATCTGGAACAGTCTTCCTGAAGATGTGAGACAGGCCTCTACTCGGACAATGTTCAAATCTAGGCTAAAAACTGTTTTGTTTAACTGTGAAAATATTGAATCTTTATGTTAGTACTGAAATACAATTTTAAATGTTTATATCGTGACTATGATGGCCATTCAAGAACTGTGATGTTTTCAGCTTCCACGAACAGGTACAGATCCTTGAAACAAAAGGGGCATACACTATCATACTGCAACATGAGGTGATAAGATCACCTTTATTTGTCCCACAATGGGGAAATTCCAGGGTTGCAACAAAGGGCACAGAAGCAGTTTAGGCACAGAATAATAATAAAAACAAATCACTTAAAAAAAAAGAAAACTCTTATAATCTTAATAATAATAATAACAACACTCTTATTTACAGCTGTCAAATAGACAGAAAATATGGCAGAGGGAAGATTGACATTATGTTACAGTGTCGGTGTAATCCCCCATTCGTCCAGGAGTGTTCCATCGTAGAAAAAGATTCGGTTGTAGTCATCTGGACTCTGGAAAAAATTAAACGTTTCGACTCTCATCCAAGAGTCATTCTCAATCAGTGAAACAAGTCTGAGAACTCCTGTTTATATCCTACTCTGTGAGAGCCCTGCCCACAGGGCGGGACCTCCTGCTAATGGCCCATTGGAACGTAACTGGTTACAGTATTGCACAGGAGTATAACAGTATTGCACAGGATTATGAAAGACGAATGACACGTTCAGGACTAACAGTGTTTGTTGTAAGGTCTGACAGCAGCAGGAAGGAAATACCTGCGAAACCTCTCATCAGTCTGTCACTGAAGCTGCTCTCCAGAGCGGACATAGTGTCCTGCAGGGGGTGAAACTCATGGTCCAGCATAGATATGAGTTTAGCCAGGACCCTTCTGTCTCCCACCTCCTGCGCCAAGTCCAGGGCACAGCCCAGGACGGAGCTGGACTTCTTGATGACTTTGTCCAGCTTCTTCCTCTCCCTCTCTGTGATGCTGCTGCTCCAGCAGACCACACCCTACAGGAGGGCTGATGCCACCACCGAGTTGTAGAAGGTCCTCAGGAGTGGCCCTGTCACTCAAAAGACCGGAGTCTTCTCAGGAGGTAGAGCCGACTCTGGCTATTCCTGTACAGTGCGTCTGTGTGATGAGTCCAGTCCAGTTTGTAGTTCAGATGAACACCCAGGTACTTGTATGAGTCCACTCTCTCAATGTTCCCCCCTCAATGGATGTTCACTGGTGAGGGGGCAGCAGAGTGGCGTCTGCGGAAGTCCACCACCACCTCCTTGGTCTTCCCCGCGTTGATGAGGAGGTGGCTCTGATGACACCAGTCCACAAAGTACTGCACAAGTCTTCTGTACTCTGCATCGTCGTCGTCCGTGATGAGTCCGATGATGGCAGAGACATCAGAGGACTTCTGCAGGACATAGCTGTTTGTGTCGTGTCTGAGGTCTGCAGTGTAGAGGGTTAAGAGAAAGGGTTAAGAGAAAGGGCGCGAGAACGGTGCCCCCACACTGCAGGTGCGAGTGTCAGACACACAGTCCCGGTCTCTAAAAAACTGGGGTCGGTTTGTGAGGTAGTCCAGGATCCACTCCATCAGGTTGTAGTCCACCCCAGTCTCCAGCTTGTCCCTCAGGAGCAGCGGCTGGATGGTGTTGAAGGCGCTGGAGAGATAAAGAAAAAAATAGGATCCTCACAGCGGTGCCAGGCTTCTCCAGGTGAGAGAGAGAGCTGTGCAACAGGGAAATGACAGCGTCCTTCACTCCGATGCCAGGCCGGTGGTATGCAAACAGCAGCGGATCCATGGCTGAGCTCAAGGTGGAGCGGTGGTCCAGGACCACCACAGGAGGTCTTCCAGACCTGTGGTACCACCCTCAGCTTCAGGCTCATGTTGAAGACACGCTCCATAACTCCACACAGCTCACCTGCGCAGGACTTAAGGAGCCTGGAGCTGATGCCATCTGGTCCTGCTGCCTTCCTTGTTTTAATCCTCTTCAGCTCTCTCCTCACCTGTACTGCTGTGACAACAAGTGGTAGGCCGGGGGACTGTGTGCTGGGGGGATGGGTGGGTCCAGGTGGAGTGGTGAGCTGAAAGGCCGAAGCAGAGGTGTGAAGAGGAACGGGTGTGGGCCATTGTCCAGCTGTGGCGGTGAGAGAATGCAGCTGTGTGGGGGGAGGGGTGGGTGATTGATCAAATCTCAGGAAGTGAGAGTTTAGATCGTTCACCCACTGTAGATCCTCCTCCGTCTGGACAGGGGAACTTTGAAGCCTGAGATGGCTTTCAGGCTCCTCCACACTCCCTGAATGTTCAGCTGCTGCAGTTGCTCCTCCATCTTCCTCTTGTAGCTGGCTTCCGCCTGCCTGATCTTCCTCCTCAGCTTCTTCTGCACAGTCTTCAGCTCCTCCTTGTTCCTTGACTTGAAAGATCTCTTCTTCTCCCTCAGCAGAGCTTTCAATTCACGGGTAATCTACGGCTTGTTGTTTGGAAAACACCGCACCTTCCGGGAGGGTACAATGTTTTCAAAACAGAAGTTTATGTAGTCCGTGATGCACTCTATGACCCACATGGGGAGGACATCAACGCCATCACAAAGACCAGACCAAACAGTGGTGCTAAAGCAGTCCCTCAGAGCCTCCTCGCTCTCAGCAGTCCACCTCTTCACCACACGGGGCACCACAGGCTGCCTGTGCACAATGGGTTCATACACAGGCTGCAGATGTACAAGGTTGTGGTTAGAGTTACCCAGGGGAGGGAGGGGGGATGAAGAATAAGCCTCCTTGGTGTTGGCAAAGAACAAATGCAGTGTTTTCTTGTCTCTGGTGGGGCAGGTAACATGCTGGGTGTATGTTGGCTGAACAGATGAGGGAGAAGCGATAGTTGTGAATGAATGGAACAACAATGGACATGTCACCCATTGATCATGTTTGGGATGGATCGTTGTATCAAACAGTGTGTTCCAGTTCCTGCCAATATCCAGCAACTTTGGCAGCCATTTTGGTGGTCACACCAGATACCGACTGGTTTTCTGACCCCAGACTCTCCCAATAAAGCAAAACCGAACTTTTCAGAGTGGTCTTTTATTGTGGCCAGCCTAAGGCACACCTGTGCAATATTCATGCCCACATGTTAATATGTCACACCTGTGAAGTGGGACATATTATTAACATATACATATTCATAATTGCTAAGTAAGACAGATTTTGATAGATTTGTGAACAATATTTGAAAGATATGGGCCTTTTGTGTATAGAAAAAGTTTCATATCTTTGAGTTCAGTTCATGAAAAATGGGCGCAAGAGTGTTTATATTTTTGTTCAGGGTATTTAATCTGGTAATAGCAATACTTCAACCACAACTAAGACATTCATAGGTATATTTCAGCACAAAAGCAGAATCTAAAATAGAAATAAAAGTTTTATCAAGATCACCCCTCTTCCTGACCTCATTAATAAACATTAAAAGCACATTTGAAAAAAATATCTTGACAATTTAGTCAGCATGACTTGAAGGCTTGGGAACTACTTTTTATTGTAATCTAAGTAACTAACTGGTCTGTTTGTAATTGCGCTGACCTGTGGCACTACATTTATGCTAATGCAAATCTCAGCCGGCGCCATCCTGTAATGTACATAGCCTGTATTTTAACAACCCCGTAATAAAGACAATTCGTCTCAGGTGAAGCTGAGGCAGAGCAAACAATTACATTAACAAAACAGGCTAATCTCAACAGGTCCTAACCTTTTTCTACTCTGACTTTAAGGTTACAGAGGTCAGAGGTCACTCCTGATAATGTGGCCATGTTTTTGACATATCCACAACGGACTAATTTCTCCAACCACTGCAGGTGAAAATTTTAAAAAGGTATCAAATGGATTACTTCTCCTGTAGTTTACTCAAAGAAAATCTAATAAAAACTGTACTACAAGTATAAAGGGATTTTATGTGTAAAAACGGCCATACATATTAGTTATTTAAAAAATGACAAAGGGAATTTTGAATATCTTTAGTTTTTGAGTAAACTAGGTCTGACCCAAACTTGGCCTGAAAATTTTAATTTTGCCTTATTTACTATTTACAACATTAATAAATAAGGATTGGAATTAGATAAACAAATCTTTCTGTACGTTCCAAAATCATGATAAGGACAAGATTGGAAAGTTTGGTGTGTGTAGGTGTAGCGGTGATCTTGATGTCGCTACTGGGGAAATTAAGAAAACCGCCTGCAATGTCCCATCAATGGAGGCTAGGGCTGCAGCTATAGATTATTTTAGTAATCGAGTAATCTATCGATTCTTTTCTTCGATTAATCGGTTATTTTTTTTGTACATTCAGTAAACCATTTAAACGTATATTAAATAATTTCTTAGATAAACGTTATAGTTCAAAGTAATAAACAAATACAAAATAAGGAATTTCTGCTTAAAATAACACATTTTATTCTTAATTTCATATAAATTTGTCCACAAAACAGCAACATTTCACTTCAGTCCAAACAGTTCTGTTTGTAGAGAAGGCAGTATTGTTTGTATATAAAGAATATGTATAAATGACTTAATTAACTTGTCATAGATTGTAAACAGTTACAGTAGCTCTGTCACATCACTTAAAATAAGACATTTGTTAAACGTTATGTTGGGTGGGATCAGTGGTCCCGGCGTTTTGAGCATTTTGCGCTTTGGCCGTTTTGGCTCGTGTGCCGGTCACTTTGGCCTCTGCGTCTCGGACTTTCTGTTTCACAACAGATTATTCTAACATAACCGCGGTCCTCCGCGCTGTTTCCATGTGCATTGGCTGTTTAAAAGTACGACTGTGACTGGGAAGCAGAGTTGTTGAGTGGGGGAGCGCGGGGGTCCGCGGTGGCGTGTCGAAGGCGCGGGGGCTGGGCTGACCAAAAAACTAAAGAATGAGTCTGCACTTTAGGCTGACTAAAAAGACAAAACATTCCAACTGGATACTATGCCACACTTAAAACAGGGGACATACACCTTCAGGGAGGCGCATGAAACACCCGTGCTCACATTGGACCAGACAGTGTAGGCCGCACAACTGGAAGAAACAGACAAGCCTAAAGACAGGGCACAGAGCAGTGACCAGTGCAGCAGATGACCACTCCATTCTCACACTTACACACCTTGCCAGACAGGCTAATTCACAGTATGCACATGACAGAGGGAGAGAGATAGAACTATAGCTCTGCTGTGGTCGTGCAAAACAGAAGAACAACAGCTGACATCATGGACAAAGATGCGTCCCATAATCATCATGCAGGTTAAAATGATCAGGGATGGGTATATATGTTTATTTTTAAAGAATCAGTACATTTCTTTATGGATAAGTTGTGGTTACTTTTTCCACTTTGAGTCTATAAATGACACCAGAATTTGCACATTACTGAACTAAACTAAAACATATATGTATTCTCGTGGCTTTAATTTGTTTTTAAACATGTTTTTGGTCACCGTGGCATTGCCCTTTGGCAATGTGCTATGCCAATAGAGCCATGTGTCTGTTGTGAGCATAATTTGACAGCAGAATGAGTCCAATGATGGTTTATGGACTTTAAACTGTGAAGGAGAAGTCTGGATTTTTACAATTGAAGGAAAATTCAAATGGAGCAGTGAACAGGGTTAATGAAAGAAGCGTGAATTAAATAAAATATAACTCCAGCTATATTTTTGATGAGGGGAAAACAATATAACATGGTTAGAAGCTCAAAGTTGCATAGCTTTTTCTTTTAAACCCATACAGTTACTCAGTACAGGGCACTTGTAAGGTTTTAGTCAAATAGCCATAGCTTTTAGTTTGACTTGAGTTACATGACTCTACCTCTTCGGTCAAGTAACGCGACTGAGTTCAGCTTGGCTACCCTTCCCACACCTCAACACAATGAACTAATAGACAATTTATGCGACTGAAATCATGGCACTTAATAGTGGATAAAGTGTTGTGTGGCCGGAGACGACAGAGCACAGCAGAAATATTTTCACTTTTATGACGTAAGAGAAAAGTAATGCAGTGAAACAGGAGCCAACGGACCACACCTCTGATCTAACCTCACCATGTCATTATATAAAGCTCCAGAGCAGCCGAGCGGCGGCCTGGGCTTTCCTGCCTCATCACATTCAGCTGCTAAAGATTGAAATTGCACCCATTATTAACTATAACTATCACACAAAACAGCATCTTTAAGAGTATATCCAGGTGACGATTAGTAGACAATTTCAGCCCATCCAACTCCACAACCAACCGACAACCAAAGCGTGCCCCTCGCAAAGGAATTGAAGACATCACAATCTGTTTGAAATCCAGTCCAAAACTTATTCTGATTGTGAGCATTGTACATTTCAGATTATTTGCCATTTGCAGTATTATAAAAAAATAAAATAAAGCACAAAGTGCACTGCATTCATTCAAAGACATTAAAACACGTTTTGGGAGGCAAAATATATAAAAACGACTGGGAGCAAAAGACAACACACCAGCAACACATAATAAGGCTATAACAACCAATGGCCTTTAAAACTGCAATAAGCATTTTAATTAAGGTTATCACCACCATAAGGCAAATAATTTATTCTAAAGTTAAATATCCAATGTACAATTATTTTTGTCTTAAAAATGATTTCTGGATTTCATTCTACAAGACGTGAGGAAGTTAGACAGCATACGTTCACGCTGTGATGGTTTACTTGATCAAAAGGGCTTTTACAAAAGTTTGTCTGAGCAAACATACGTCCCGACGCCGATAAATTAAGGTGTTTTCCCCTTCCAGCTTAAACATCTCGATCCTCCCATCCTGACTCAAGATCTGGTGATGGTTCCCCGGGTGCGGCATTGCCATCACCCATTGCTCCTGACAATTTCACCAGCGACACTGATTTTAGGATGGGTAAAATGCAAAGGACAACTTCTGGGACATGAAGTCTTAATCGTTACCGTACAGAGCTCTAAAATTAACATATAACTATAATTACAAAACACAGATCACAAATGCGGATCGCCATGAGAACACTTTGAACTTCAAGCCCACATTGTCATCTCCTGTAATCCTGCTCCAACCCAAGGTCATGTAAACGCTGACACATGCACAGCTCTTAATGGCCCGTTGTAATGGCTCCAAGTAAACAAAGAGGCAGGTTAGCATCACTGCACCCCGTGTTAGCTCCGAGCTGATCCTCTGCCACAAGCTTAGAGATCAACCTACAGTTTAATGGTCACAATTAGCAAATCGCCTAGACTGCAATATTGGGAATACTGTATATACTGTGAATACCATGTCTTCTCCTCCGTAAAGAACTGAATACGACAGTCTCCTGTAGTTTAGACCAAATTTATTATTTATTTATAATAATAATAATAATATAAACAGAATCTCAAAACAATAAAATTGTACTAAAAATGCAATCATTGTATTTGATTTCAAATCAGTAACGCGTTAGTTTTGGTTACGTCATCATCTCTGTGCCGGTCTCATCCCAGAGCTCGGCGTGTTATGAGCATGTGCACTGCACAACTAGTGACTGGGAGTCTTGTCCTCACGCTAAAGAGAAATAAACTTTCAGATGCACGTTTTGACAAAACTCCTTCTCTTTTGTTATAATCACTATTTTGTATCTGAGGAGTAAATGTAGGGTAACAGCGATGTGGCGCGCTCTGTTGTTGTGCGTCGCTGCTCTTGCTAATTCAACTATTTTGTTTTAGCGATGTTTTTCATTGCTTGAGCACAGGCCGACACGTGCTTATTGTATGGCATTGTATTGTGGAAATCTGTCAACATAAGAGATACATAGAGCTCAGTCAAACGCATTTATCTGCTTCTTAACCCTGAAAAAACCGAGGTCATCGTACTAGGCCCTAATCATCTACGAGACGCTTTATCTGAGCAGATTGTCACACTGGACAACGTCAGTGTAGCCTCCAGCTCCACTGTAAGAAACCTTGGAGTCTTATTTGACCAAGAGCTCTCATTCAAAGCGCACATAAATCAAGCCTGTAAAACAGCCTATTTCCATTGGTGGCAATATCGCCAAAATCAGAAAAATCTTGCCTAAAAGCGATGCTGAAAAACTTGTCCATGCGGTTGTAACATCTAGATTAGACTACTGTAACTCCCTGCTCGCAGCGTGCCCTAAAAGCGCCATAAAAAGCTTTCAACTGGTTCAAAATGCAGCAGCAAGATTACTAACAGGAACTAAAAGAAGAGAGCACATTACGTGGTGCTCGAGTCTCTTCACTGGCCTCCTGTCGAGTTTAGAATCAAATTCAAAATCCTCCTCCTGATTTACAAAGCCATAAATGACCTGGCCCCATCCTACCTCAAAGATGCTATAGTACCTTATCATCCAAACAGAGCACTTCGCTCTCAAAATGCTGGACTTCTGGTGGTCCCAAGAGTCTCTAAAAGCACAGTAGGAGGTAGAGCATTTAGCTACCAAGCTCCTGTGTTGTGGAATCAGCTTCCTGTCCATGTTAAAGAGGCCGACACAGTCTCTTCATTTAAGACCAGGCTTAAAACGTTCCTCTTTGAAATCGCTTATGGTCAGGCCAGTTAGGAACAGAAATAAAAACCTACAATTCCCAGCTATGCTGCCCTAGGAGCAACTATACTGGGGGAAGTATGGCAGCTTGAGCACTATCCTCTGTTTCCTACTACTTTTCTATCAAACAATATTTAATATTTAATTTCACTGGCAATTTGTTCATCGCTTTCCCTTCTTTTTCTCACACTTCCCCGACGGGAGTGGAGCCGGCACATTGAAGACCTGTGGATCCAGATGCTCCTCAGCTGCCTGGAGAAACGGTCTGCCTGGAGAAACGGTCTTATTAATTATTCAATTAAAATGTAAAATGCTATCTTGTAACTTTAATGTTATTTGAGACAATTATGACTTGTCCAACAGCACAAATTATCTGACATGTTGTAGTTTTCAATGTTAGCTCCTTATGATCATATTGCGTTAAAACAAAGCTCAGATTAAAGTCTGATGATTTGAGTAAATTAAACAAAAGTTAAATATTTTTGCCACAATCGCCTCAGAAAGTTTAGGCCATAAACTTTAGGCCATAACATTCATATGATATGTTTGTGCAGCCAAACCCAAACTAACAATGTGTGTTCAAATAAATAAATCAAATGCATTATTATCATTATATCCGAGAAAAGGTGATTAGACAGCGTTCCAGAATGGTTCAGCCCTGCTCACTTGGCAGAGCAGAGCGGGTGAACAGTGATGCAGTTCTGGTGTCCCACGGGAGACGGAGACGCTGCCGAGACTAATAATGTTGTGGCCAGGATGTGTGCGTGTGTATGGGCAGGGATTTATCACATTGTTGGGACTCAAATCTATGTACACGCTCACATGGGGACCTGCCACACTTATGAGGACAAAAAAAACCATTATTCTTAAATGAACTACAAGATTTAAAGAACTTTTTTGAGCTTTTAATGATGTTCTAACATTGTTCCTGATCAAAAACATATCAGGAGTTGTAGTTAGCTTGTTTCATTAATTGAGCTTGTATCCGTTGCTCCTTCTCTGAGCCTCACAAAGACACTTGCTTTATAATTTCCCAGTGTTGGGATGTCAAAGGTAGCCGCTATCAGCTATCAGCAGACTAGGAGTATTTCTGTCTTAAATAATGTTCATTACAACTGCGTGCTTACATCAGCATGTCGAGGTAAGCTAATGATGCCAGTAGATAGCATGCTAACACCAAATGCGGAGGAGGGATTAACTCACAGAAAACCACACATGACTTTCTAAGTTCTAAATCATGAGACGCCAAAGCAAATGTACCAGAGCCGGTTTAAAAGACACAAATAACACAGATAATGCAGAATGTGTCCATTAAATATATCTTTGATTTGGCATCTCATGTTTTAGAACTTAGAAAGTCATGTGTGGTTTTCATACATTATTTTAATCAGTCAGGTGTTTATGTTTTTGATGCTCGAAACAACATTTTGCTTAATATGGAACCTTTAAAGGCCAATGACAATGTAAATAATGCAGAATATGTGTCCATTTAAATTAAAGTCAGGATTAAAGTATTATCTATGGTTAAGGTCTGAATGCAAGTCAATGTAATGTCCCCAAAATGTGTGTGTGTGCAGAGTGTGTGTGTTCATGTGCAGAGTGTGTGGGTGTGTGCAGTGTGTCTGTGTGTGTTCATGTGCAGAGAGTGTGTGTGTGTGTGTGTGTGTGTGCAGAGTGTGTCTGTGTGTGTTCATGTGCAGAGTGTGTGTGTGTGCTGTGTGTGTGTGCAGCAGATGTGTCGTGTGTGTGTGCAGTGTGTCTGTGTGTGTCATGTGCAGTGTGTCTGTGTGTGTTCATGTGCAGTGCAGAGTGAGTGTGTGTGTGTGCAGAGTGTCTGTGTTGTGTTCATGTGCAGAGAGTGTCGTGTGTGTGTGTGCGCAGTGTCTGTGTGTGTTCATGTGCAGAGAGTGTGTGTGTGCGCAGAGTGTCTGTGTGTGTGCAGTGTGTCTGTGTGTGTTCATGTGCAGTGTGTCTGTGTGTGTTCATGTGCAGATGAGGTGTGTGTGTGTGCAGAGAGTGTGTGTGTGTTCAAGTGCAGAGAGTGTGTCTGTGTGTGTTCAAGTGCAGAGAGTGTGTGTGTGTGTGTTGTTCATGTGCAGAGAGGTGTGTGTGTGTGTGTGTGCAGAGTGTGTGTCTGTTCATGTGCAGTGTGTCTGTGTGTGTTCATGTGCAGAGAGTGTGTGTGTGTGCAGAGTGTGTGTTCTGTTCATGTGCAGTGTGTCTGTGTGTGTTCATGTGCAGAGAGTGTGTGTGTGTGGGCAGAGTGTCTGTGTGTGTTCATGTGCAGAGAGTGTGTGTGTGTGCAGAGTGTCTGTGTGTGTTCAAGTGCAGAGAGTGTGTGTGTGTGTGTTCATGTGCAGAGAGTGTGTGTTGTGTGCAGAGTGTGTGTCTGTGTGTGTTCATGTGCAGAGTGTGTATGTGCAGAGAGAGTGTGTGTGTGTGTCTGTGCGTGCATATGTACGTATGCAGACAGTGTATGTGTGTGCAGAGTGAGTGTGTGTGCAGAGAGTGTGTGTGTTCAGAGAGTGTATGTGTGTGCAGAGTGAGTGTGTGTGTGTGTTCAGAGAGTATGTGTGTGCAGAGTGAGTGTGTGTGTGTGTGCAGAGAGTGTGTATGTGCGCACCTCACCTGGTCATTATATAAAGCTCCAGTCTGGAGGCAGGCCTGCGGTGGTGCCAGGCCGACCCATCCCCACAGCAGCCTCTCACTCAGGCACAGCTCTCCCCTCCCTCCCTCCCTCACTCCCACCTCCACCGGCCAAATTACACCGTGCATTGTGGCTCTGACAAAAGGCAGGAAACATAAAAAAACCCTCTGTTCCTACAAAAAAAAAAAAAAAAAAAAAACACAAAAAAAACCTTTCCACTGCAATGAATAAGCTTGTGTTTTGAAAATAAATTGATTCGGTTTTCCTGAAAAACAAAATGTGCCTGTGATTCCCCAGTTTAATTCAGTACCAAATTAGCATAAAATATCTGACATTCAAGAATTGGTCTCTTACTACGACAACATGTGGTCAAACTACATCTAGCACGCTATAAATGTCTTATATTCTGTTAACAAGTTAAATATGAGATTAAAGGGGTGAAAGAAATACAGGGAAAACTTATATACATACTTTAAGGTGCGAAAGACAGGTTTTTACAATTTTCTGATTTTACTTTATTTGGCGTATATATTACCTGTTGTTCATATACATGATAGTTTTACACGAATTCTAAACATAATTCAACAAAATAAAGGTGCTCTCATATATTTTGATTTGCCAAATAAAAAAATTGGTGTCATTAGATTACTTTTTTCCCCCCAGTGTTTGCTGGGTTATTTCCTAGTGTGATGTCACAATTACAAACAGGAAGAGAAAGGATCAACCTAAAAAATTTAGGCCGACGATGAGCATATTCGATGCAAATTCAGTAAATAACTATATGTATAACCTAATCTAAATATAGAGAAAGTTATTGTTGACAAAAAGACAAATGACAGCGTTTTGGAGAGGGTGCGTGTTGGGTAGAGAGAAAGAAATGGGGGGAAAAACCTAAATGTGTGATGTGTGAGTGTGCGCTGCTTGGTGGGGCAGGATTTAGGAGTCCTCCCAGCTGTGGCCAAAGTATGTGTGCAAAGACAAAAGGAATGTCACTGACGTGGAAAGTTAGAATTTTGTGTGGAGTAAATTTCAGTTCATTTTGCTTTGTTGAATTTTACTCCAACCAACCGAGACCAATAAATCACAGCTTCATAACTTCTCAAAAGGTATAATTTACTAGCTGTAGGGCTTGGGTTCTTTGAATGGGTTTGGTTCATGCGACGTCATCACATTATAACCTGCCAAACTGAGTAAGGGCAGGTTAGAATTCACTGCACATAACGTTGGAGGCGACCTAACAGCTGCTCCTCCTACGTCATCCTAAGTCATTTCCGATCCAGCACAGAGCAGCTCATCTCATCTGGCTACTTACCATAGAGCGAGCTCTCGAGAAAGAAATCAGATTTCGTTAATTTCATTATTATTAAGGTTCTTGTCATATTTCAATGCGATTATCAGGCCAAAGTTTTCGGAATAAAGTTTGTAAAAAAAAAAAAAGTTTATTGCTGACATTGCTTATCCCTTCCAAATGCACACAAATAACACTGACGTTGTGGGGTAATTCCAATAACGGACATCTCTAAAACAAATCCTGTCCGAACAAAGTTTTTTGTCAAATAAGAAAATAAAATCTCCTCAATCCATTTTGGCTGATCTTGTGACAACAATTTGTGGGCTGCTCCAAAACATTGGAAGGACACTGTGCCAGTAACAACGGCACACTGGGACAGAACAGCCCGTACAAAAGCACAAAGAGCTTTGGCTCAACAGAACAATCCAACGGCAATGGAACAAACACCTGGCACCTGCTGGATCAGCCCCAACCACCAGCCTCATCTCACCTTTTGTCTGGAGCAAAAGAGCAGGAACAGAGGGGGAAAAGTGTCTGGAGCACAAGCCCTGCTGCTGGGTCTCCTTCCCTTCACCCGGATGGACCCTTTTATCCTGGAGCTCTGAGGTCAAAGATTTCTACATTAAAGCAGATGTCTTAAAAACAGAGTGGTTCAGAGTTTCAGGATCAACCGATATATTGGGCCGATATATGGAAAATGTGTGGGAAGGACCAGAGGAAGTACCCCTCCTTCAGATTCATGTTTAGCTTTCGCAGCTCAGTAGACAGGGATTTGGGCTCAATGTACATGTTTTGAGGAACAAACGGAAGATTCCTTTCTCCATCTAACTCCAAACCTAAGTAAACAGCGTGAATTTAACCAATACGACGTCATTGTATAACAAAAGTAATGTTTCATCACAATACTACTAGTGGCGCTGGTTTGTTAAAATGCAGATGAAACATTTCCCAATACACAACAGGTGACATGCAAAACGATAAGAGGGGGCTTTCTTTTTATAATCCACTTGGTGTAAATGTTGTGGAGAAACCTCTTACTTACCCTGGCTGCGATGACACGAATAATACAAAATGGGGAACGCAAAGTGAATCGCTTTGTGGCACAATTATGCACAGATCTGACCGCCGTGCTCTCGTCTCATACTAATGAGTTTCGTGTTATGTTCCGTGTTCATTTCATAGAGAGGAAACTGACTTTTCTAGTGAAAAAGATTTTTCACTTATGTCATTGTAAGCTGCCACTCTCAGCATGTTGTATACTTGTAATTCATTGTATAAGAGTAAGATATATAATAGGAATAAGAGTAGTAAATATATATAAAATTGGTTTTGCCATTTTATTGCCTAGTTAGTCTTCTCTTTAAAAAGGGAAACACTGTTAAAAGTAAAAAAGTATTGCACTTTAAACCGCACGGTTAACATAAATGCTCAAGCAATGTTCTATGTTCTATCTTTGTCTTTTAAAAAACATGTAAAAGCACTTTGTGAAATTGCAAAATTATAAAATTCGTAATTTTAAACAAATTGGAACATTATAGTCAAAAAATGCTGCTAAAATGTTTCTTCTTTGTATGTTTTTTATTTTTCGCGCATTGAATATTGCATTACAAATTGGTCAATGGCAAACCTTACTCATCTCATCATTGCCTAATATGTCAAAAATACATCTATCGAAGTTTGACCATTTAAAGTTTTATTGATGATTTTACTGACATGCTTTCAGTTGTATGCACAGACTTTGATGGTTTGGTCATAACAGGTGAGTTCAATGTTCATGTTGATAATATCTGTGCCAGAAACGCTAAAGAGCTTCATGCTGTCCTTGAAACTTTCGGTCTTACTCAGCACGTGAGTGGCCCCACCCACAGCAGAGGGCACACTCTAGATCTTCTAATTACAAAAGGGGTAATATTTCAAACATCAATGTGGTCGATGTTGCTCTGTATGATCACTTCTGTGTCTTCTTTGACCTGTCTGTTTTTCCCAAACCACCGGCTGGTCCTGCAATTATTCGGAGGAGACACATAAATAACAGCGCAGGAAAACTGTTTATGGAAATGATTAACTTTGAAAATGTCTCATGTTCTAATGTAAATGATTTGTTGAACTCTGTTACATCTAGTGTTTTGAATGTTCTCGACACCATTGCCCCTATGAAGGCTAAAATTGTTCAAAATAAGCAGAAGGCGCCATGGAGAAATGATGATTCGGTCAGGGCACAGAAAAGGGAGTGCCGTCGGGCCGAACGAAAATGGCCCAAGTCAAAGCTCCAGGTTCAGAAAGAGATTTACAGAGAGAAGTTGTACATGTACAACCTCTCATTTTATGTAGAAAGGATTTTTTTCTGAAATAATTGGAAGCTGCACTAACAACTCGCGTGTCCTGTTTGCCACAGTAAACAGATGAAACAAACCCTCCATCTCAGCTGCCGTTAGAACTCATTTCCACATCCGAGTGTAATGAGTTGGCATTATTCTTTAATGACAAAGTCCAGGGCATTAAAAATGTGATAAATTCTACAATGCAAAAAATAACCCTCAAACCACCCACACTTAGAGCTGACTCACTTTGCACCTGTAACTGACAAAACTGTCCAGGAGATCACCACCAGTCTGAGTTCATCTACATGCTGCCTCGATGTGTTACCCACCAGATTTCTAAAGTCTGTGCTGAACAGTTTGTTAGCACCACTCACTCACATAGCTAACATGTTGCTTCAATCTGGAACATTCCCAATGTCTTTGAAAACTGCGGTCATAAAGCCTCTCCTAAAGAAGAGCAGTCTTGATGCCGCAGTACTGAGTAATTACCGGCCCATCTCTAATCTGCCATTTTGGGGCAAAGTCCTTGAAAAGGTTGTTTACCAACAGCTCACTGATTTCCTCTTAATAAACAACTCATTTGATGTTTTCCAGTCAGGTTTTAGACCTCATCGCAGCACTGAGACTGCTCTTGTCAAGGGGACAAATGACATCCACCTGAACACTGACGTGGGCAAAGCCTCAGTCTTAATTCTGTTAGATCTGAGTGCTGCTTTTGACACTGTCGATCATGGGATCCTCTTACAGAGACTAGAGGACTGGGTGGGCATCACTGGCACTGCCCTAAACTGGTTAAAGTCATATCTGGAAGTCAGGAAGTTCTTTGTCAAAATTGGTAACTGTGTCTAAGACCAGATGCCCCTGACCTATGGGGTGCCCTAAGGGTCAATCCTGGGACCCCTTCTGTTCAACCTCTACATGCTGCCGTTAGGACACATTTCCGCTGCTTATTAACTGACCTATCACAATTATGCAGACGACACTCAGATCTATGTTTCACTGACGGCAGGTGAATATGGACCAGTGGATTCACTCTGTCACTGCATCCAACAGATCAGTGTGTGGATGCAAAACAACTTTCTCCAGCTGAACTCAGACAAGACTGAAATCATCGTCTCTGACCCACAGAAACAAAGAGAAAGTGTTAACAGTCACCTCCAGAGTCTCGCTCTAAAACCTACAAATCAAGTTAGAAATCTGGGGGTAATAATGGACCCAGATTTGAATTTTAACAGCCACGTCAAATCAATAACATCAGCAGCTTTTTACCATCTAAAAAACATAGCCAAAATCAAAAGTATAGTGTCTAAACCAGACTTGGAGAGACTTATCCATGCGTTTGTCTCTGGTAGATTAGACTACTGTAACGGCCTGCTACCTGGCCTCTCCAAACGAGCTGTAAAACAGCTGCAGTACATCCAGAACGCTGCTGCTCAGGTCCTGACTAGAACCAGGAAGTACGATCACATTAGTCCTGTGCTTAGGTCTCTGCACTGGCTCCCTGTGGCTCAGAGAATAGACTTCAAAACCGATCTGCTTGTATACAAGTCTCTCCATGGCCTAGCACCAAAGTATATCTCTGACATGTTAGTGCCATATGAACCATCTCGGACTCCGAGGACCTCAGGGTGCCCAGAGTCAGGACTAAACATGGAGAATCTGCGTTTCACTTTTATGCAGCTAAAATCTGGAGTCTTCCTGAGGATGAGAGACAGGCCGCAACTCTGGCAAAGTTCAAATCTAAACTAAAAACTGTTTTGTTTAGTTGTGCATATGACTGAAATGCTTTTCTTTTATGTCTTGAACTATTTGACGGATAGCCTGAAAATGGCACTTTTAAATTAAGATTTTGCGATTTCTGCCATGTCTTTGTGATTTTAATGCATTTTATTCCTGTAATGTGAAGCACTTTGAATTGCCTTGTGTACAAATTGTGCTCTACAAATAAACTTGCCTTGCCTTAAAAAAATTCCAATTAGCCTGCTAAATTTATAAAAGTTGACATGGTCTTTCTCCACCACCGCTGAATGATTTTATTAAATTCAGATCTGGAACAAGTGACAGAGTAACCAGAGCTTCTACTCGAGGTGATTGTGGAGTTCCTTTGAGATGCACAGCTTTCAGTCAACATGTGCTGTCAGTCAAAGGCACAGAGACTTGGAACAGTATCCCAGCCACTATCAGAGACAATCTGACATTAAACTCATTTAAGACAAACCTCAAACGTTGGCTCAAGAAAGAGGAAGCAGGTCTGTAACCAGTGATTCTGAAGTGCTGTTGTGTTCTAATGTGGTCGTGTGTGTGTCTGTGTGTTATATGTTGCTGCCAGGGACTACAGATGGAAAGTAGCCAATAGGCTAATTCTGGCATATTTACATTGTTTATTCATTAATATGTACTGTCCCTTTTAAATAAATACATCTTAAATAAATAAAACTAAATTCTATGTTCCTACATGGAGCTTTAATCAATATTTTAATTGAACTTTGTTAAGATAATAATTCAATACTTGTTGCATTACTGCTATGTTTTTTATGCATAATAAAATCGTCCTTGTAAATTGGCTGACCAAACTGAAGATATCGGCATCGGCCATAGAAAAATCCATAATTGGTCGACCGCTAGTATTTACACTGATGCCAACTTACATATTGAGCAAAGCAAAGCTAGCACAAGTTAACCTCAGCTGTTTCTTGCACGGCACTCGCAGCAAGATCGAAATTATTGTATTTATTTATTAAATTAATGCATTCATTAAATAAATGAATTCATGTTAAATGATTAAATAAATACATTAATTTATTTAGTTGTTTATTGAGAGCCCCATTCGTTTCCACAAAGTATTCTCTAAAGCAGTTCTATAACTGTGGTACGCATACTACTGGCGGCACATGGGGTGCCTCTAGTGGTTCGTGAAGCCCTCTGCAGTTTGAATATTTGTTTTATTTTTTTGAATTATTTAAACCATCTTATCAATGGTTTTATCTAATTTTAGACCTGCTTTAGCCCTAATTTTAGCCTGATAAAGTCTGATATTAAATCTAGTGGTACTCAGAAAGTCAATTATCATCTTAGGTCAGACCTGGGCAAATTACGGCCCACGGGCCACATCCGGCCCTTTGTAAGTCCCTGTCCGGCCCGCATGAGGCCAATCATAAACACCATAAATTTAAAAAAAAATATTTTTTTAACTTTTTATTTTGATTTTGAAATTTTATTTTGAAAAGCGTTACGTCACGACGTGCACTCGCGCATACACGTAAGTGAGTGAAGGCGATGCTGTTTGCCAGGTTACCCTCAAGATGTCGGCACACCTACAGAAAAGAAAAGTTGATAACGAATGCCGTATTTTCAACAAGACATGGACTGCCAAATATTTCTTTACAGAAATTAAAAGGTAAAGCAGTGTGCTTAGTCTGTGGTGCACAGGTTGCTGTGTTTAAAGAATATAATTTGAATCGCCACTACACGACCAAGCATGAAGATAAATACAGAAATCTGTCTGGTGAAGAGCGTGCAAGTCTGATGCATTGCTTGCAAAACTACAAACCCAACAAGGATTTTTCACTAAACTTCACACCTCTCAGAGATGCAGCCGTCAGGACAAGTTATGTCATTTCTCACAAAATCGCCAGAAAAAGTAAGGCGTTTTCCGACGGAGAGTTTATTAAGGAGTGTTTATTGGACTCTGCTGCGCTGATGTGCCCAGAGAAAAAGGGCGCGTTTGAGAAACGTTTCACTCTCCCGACGCACTGTAACGAGGCGGATTGAGGACATTGCGTGAAACTTAGAGCTTCAGCTGAAGAACAGAGCGGCCGACTTTGACTTTTTTTCTCTGGCTTTGGATGAGAGCTGCGATGTACTGCTCATCTTCTTACGTGGAATAACCGCAGACTTTCAAATCACGGAGGAGTTGGCAGCCATGCAGTCAATAAAAGGGACAACCACTGGTAATGACTTGTTCAGAGAGGTAAATGCATGTATGGCCATGTTAGGACTGAAATGGGACAAGCTTGCAGGTGTGACAACAGATGGTTGTCCAAAATCTGACGGGAAAAATGTTGGACTTTTAAAGAGAATGCAGGATAAAGTGACAGAAATGAACCCTGATCAGAAATTGACATTTTTGCATTGTATCATACATCAGGAAGTGTTGTGCAAGACAGTGTTAAAAATGAAACATGTCATTGATGCCGTCACTAAAATAGTTAACTTCATTAGAGCGAGAGCTTTAAATCACAGACAGTTTGTTGCTTTGTTGGAGGAAAATGAGGCTGAACATGGTGACATAAGCTATTCACTGCACTGTTATGTGGCTCAGCCTTGGCAAGGTTCTGAAAAGTGTCTGGGACCTGAGAGACCAGATTCAGGAGTTCTGTATCCAGAAAGCTCATGACGTCCCAGAACTTTCAGATAACGACTGGTTGGCAGACCTCGGATTCGCTGTGGATGTGACTGCACTAATGAATGAACTAAATGTCAAAATGCAGAGCAAGGGCCTTTTTTGTGCATGAGATGTACAGTGCAGTGAAGGCTTTCATGAGAAAACTGCAGCTTCTCTCAAGCCAAGTGAAGGACAACATTCTGACCCACTTGCCAACACTTAAGGAAGCCAAAAGATCAGGTGATCACCTCCAAAAGTACTCAACCATGTTAGAAGCATTGCATGCAGAGTTTTCAAGGCGATTTCAAGATTTCAAAACTCTTGAGAGTGAAATGCACATGGTTTCTTCTCCCTTCAACTGCAGTGTGGATGATTCACCAAGTGAAGTTCAGATGGAACTCGTTGATCTGCAGTCTGACACTCTTCTGGCAGATCACTTCAAGTCAGTCTCACTGCTGGACTTTTACTCTGCCCTCAAAAGAGAGAACTTTCCACACCTGAGGAGGCATGCTCAGAGGATCCTAGTCCTCTTTGGATCTACCTATCAATGTGAACAGACATTCTCAGTTATGAAGTTCAACAAATCCAAACACAGATCCTCTACGACTGATGACCACCTCTCAGCTGTCCTTCGCATAGCCACTTCAGACATTCCGCCAGATTTCAATGCCCTTGTTCAAAGCCCAGAACAGACTGGATTATTGTCCCTGAAGAGGTAACATGAGGTGGAAAACATTACAAGTTATTGTTTGTGGAGATTAACAAGTTAAAAATAAATTTCACTGGTTCAATAATTGTTTTTCTTATTTCACCAATACACCACAATTTCACATAACCTAATATAAATATTTACAGAGTGCTTTATTCTTCTGATTATCAGTACCAGCTATTCAAAATATTTAATTTGAGCATTTTACAATGAAAGAAAGTTGGTGGCCCTCTGACACAATTCAGGTTTCTCATGCGGCCCCCTGATAAAAATTAATTGCCCACCCCTGTTCTAGGTGGTACTTTGTTTGAAATATTTGAGAGCCACTGTTGTATAGTCTTCCTAGAAGTCAGAGAGCTTGAGGGTTCTGTGCAGTATATTTGCTGTTCCTGCACTTCACTTTTCTGGATGGGGATTTCTGATGTTTTTCCAGGGATCTGTTGTCGCCACTCCTCCAGTTTGGGGGTCACTGCCCCGAGTGCTCCTTCCACCTTCCACGCCTTCTCCAGCTCCTCTCTGAGCCCTTGGTATTACTCCAGTGTCTTGTGTTCCTTTTTCCTATGTTGCAATCACTTGGTATTGCCAAGGCAACCACAACGGCGTAGGCAGAGCAACGGCAGAGCGGTTAGAGCTCTCGCCTCCCAAGAAGGAGGAGATGGCGTTCGATTCCTGGGCGAACATTACATCACATGATTTCTCTGGGTGGAGTCTGCATGTCCTCCCCGTGTTACCGTGGGTTCTCTCCGGGTTCTCCGGCTTCCTCCCACCGTCCAAAGACATGCATGTCTTAGGTAAATTGGCAACTGCAAATTGGCCCTAGTGAATGAGTGTGAGAGTGAATGGTTGTTTGTGTGTCTATGTCTCTGTGTTAGGATGGATGGACCACAACGGCTTTCCTCTGCTGTTTCTCCACTATCACCACAATGTCTTGTTGGTTTGCCATTACCATTCTGTCAGTCTGTATCTTGGCCATTTTCTACATTTTCTTTGAAGGTGTTTCCCACTTTGACCTTGGGGTTTCTAGTCCATACTCCGCACAGATGTTCCTGTACACTATGCCAGCCACTTGGTTATGGCTCTTTACACAGCCTACACCTTGGGTCTTGTCTGGTGTGGTAGATCTGGGCCTCTATTGCTCTGGTGCTCAGGGCCTGTTCCTGAGCAGACATGATGAGTGCCTCTGTGCTGTCCTCCAGTCCGGCCCGCTCTAGCCATTGGTAGGATTTCTTGATATGAGCAACTTCAGTTATGTTCTAGTGGTACATCCCATGTAGGTGCTTGTCCTCCCACTCCAACACCTCTTCCTCTATTCCCCATTGGCTGAGACATTCACTGAGCATGTCATCTGTTGGGATCTTATCCTTGATATCGATATATGTATATATATATATGTATGTGTATAAGCTTGTGTGTATATTATATTAATTATATTATAATATTATATTAAATTATAAATATAGCTTAACAAACAGAAAACACATCTGAGCTGTCCCTACTGTCCCTCTGTCCTTGATTACTCTATGTGAGCCGATTTACCCGTGTCTCTGTCCTCACATCTGGTTCATCTGCTCCTGAGCTTGTGCTTAGGGAGTGTGTGTTACGCTGTAATATGATATAATATATTTACACAGAAATATGTTCCACGGTAGTGATGCATGGGTTACCTTTTGACCCGTGGGGCAGGTTGGGCCAAGAAAGTCTAATTTCAAAGCGGCAGGTTCTAAATGGCAGACCGCCGTATATCTCATGTCTGCGCTCCGCGTGTGTCTTTGCATTCAGGCGCATCTAGATTCACTTCCTCATTAGACAAATTTCTCCGTGAATATGAGTCTGATTGTAATAAACAGCTTTTTGAAGCTTAAAAATCATGACGTGTCCCCTGGACAGTGACCACTGTCCACTGACGTCTTCTTCAACAGTGTGTTACGTTTCCTCCTACATTGCCCCCCGTCGACCGTTAGCCAGTAAAATCTATTAAGTAGACTAGAGCTGCAACGATTACTCGAATAAATCGAATAATTCGATTACAAAAAAGCTTCGATCATTATTATATTGCTTCGATGATTCGTTTAATTTACATATTTAATTAAAAACACGTGAATCTGTGGCGCACGGAACGACTTGTGGCGCTTTTGTTTCACACGGAGCTTGTTCCGCTCTGACGACGAAGGGCGCAACACGGAAGAGAGCGGCGCGTTTTAAACTCACAAGTGCGAATCGGAAGAGTTTTGATGAGTAAAAGAGCCATTATAATAATCCGAGCTGCAACTCTCAAAACCGCGTCTAGCTCCGCCCACCCCAGCCCCCGCGCCTTTGACACGCCACCGCGGACCCCCGCGCTCCCCCACTCAACAACTCTGCTTCCCAGTCACAGTCGTACTTTGACTGCCAATGCACATGGAAACAGCGCGGAGGACCGCGGTTATGTTAGAATAATCTGTTGTGAAAACAGAAAGTCCGCGACGCGGAGGCCAAAGTGACCGGCACACGAGCCAAAACGGCCAAAACAAAAAATGCGCAAAATGCTCAAAACGCCAGGACCACTGGTCCCACCCAACATAACGTTTAACAAATGTCTTATTTTAAGTGATGTGACAGAGCTACTGTAACTGTTTACAATCTATGACAAGTTAATTAAGTCATTTATACATATTCTTTATATACAAACAGAACTGTTTGGACTGAAGTGAAATGTTGCTGTTTTGTGGACAAATTTATATGAAATTAAGAATAAAATGTGTTATTTTAAGCAGAAATTCCTTATTTTGTATTTGTTTATTACTATGAGCTTAAACGTTTATCTAAAAAATGATTTAAAATGTGTTTAAATGGTTTACTGAATGTTAAAAAAATTTACCGATTACTCGATTAATCGAAGAAAAAGAATCGATAGATTACTCGATTACTAAAATAATCGATAGCTGCAGCCCTAAAGTAGACGCACCGTTGTAATGACCGCAGGGTGTGTGTGTGTCAGAATCAGAAGGGTTTATTGCCATTGTCAATGAACAAAATTCACAAACATAGGAACTTGTCTCGGCATTAAGGTGCAACATAAAACACTGATCAATAATAAAAACAACATATATGAAATCAAAAAGGCATGCATTAAGAAGCAATTTAAAATTACTATAGTATAAAATACAAATAAAATAGCGCATTACTATGTACACAATTAAGAGTTAAATTTACAGTTGCAGTGCGGAAAGGAAAGGTGCTAAGAAGAGTTCATGAGTCCAACGGCAGAGGAAAAGAAAACTATTCTTGTGGCGGGATGTTCTGGTCCGGATGGACGTGTGACTTTCCTGAAGTCCACGATCATCTCCACTGTCTTCTGGGCGTTGAACTCCAGGTTGTTACCCGCTGCACCAGGACACCAGCCGGTCCACCTCCCTCCTGTAGACAGACTCATCCGCGTCCGAAATGAGCCGATGAGGGTGGTGTCGTCTGCAAACTTGATCAATTTTACGGACTGGAGGTGCAGCAGTTTGTGCACAAGGAGAAGAACAGAGGAGAAAGTACACAGCCCTGTGGAGCTACTGAGCTGATAGTCCGAGTGTCTGAGACATTCTTCCCCAGCCGCACGCACTGCCTCCGATCCGTCAGGAAGTCAGTGATCCACCTGCAGGTGGAGTCAGGCACGTTGAGCTGGGAGAGCTTGTCCTGGAGCAGAGCAGGGAGGATGGTGTTGAAAGCAGAGCTGAAGTCCACAAACAGGATCCTGGCATAGGTTCCCGGGGAGTCCAGATGCTGCGAGATGAAGTGGAGTGCCAGGTTGATGGCGTCGTCTACAGACCTGTTGGCTCTGTAGGCCAACTGCAGGGGGTCCAGTAGGGAGGAGGTGAAGGACTTGAGGTGGGGCAAGACCAGGCGTTCAAATGACTTCACAACTACAGACGTCAGCGCCACAAGCCTGTAGTCTCACACACACACACACACCCTGTATAAAAAAAATATATAAAGGAAATCATATGAAGCCAAAATGGTCTTAAATTGTCTTAATCAGATGAAACATGGACAGCTTTATGTAAAAAGAAAAAAAAAATAATACAATTTTAAAAACAGAAGGCACCAGTTCTGTCAAAAATGTCACAACAATATTATGAATATATTTGGGAACTACAAATTTGTCGAATGAAAAAACTAACAAGTTCCATTTTTGGGACAGTAATATTGTAAAACATATATGTTTTTAGCACTGTAGTGTGTAATATACAGTAATGTATTACAACGTCACTGTATATTGCCTAACATTGCGTGGGATCCACTGCTAATGCCTTCGTTTAGTATGCTAGAAAATGTGTGTGAATGTCATTTAAAGACCTGCAAATATATGCACTGAATATTTAAACGATGAATTTATCATTTTTACATACATTTTTTAACACACTGAATACTACAAAATTCAGTAATTGAATTTCAGAATAAAAACTGTTTTTTCAGAGGTAAAAAAGCAACATTCAATAGCATTTAAATCTCAAAATTTGATGCAACAAATGATCTTCCAAACAACAAGCCGAACGGCAGAGCTAAACTGCACTAGAGCGGATTTCTTTGAGCAGTTCTGTCTGATCCAGACATGCTCGGTTTCTCTCTGCTGGACATAAAAGCTGCCAATTCCAGTCCAAGCTCAAGCGGCAGACGCCCTCCTACCTGTGTGCTACCTTTCTAAATGTGACCGGTTTCCACGGAAACAGCACCACACAAACAAAATCAGTCCCACAGACTCACAGACCAGAGCAGCCCAAATGGTTAGATTGACCAACCTAAGACTGCTATTTCTACTTTAGGTAAGAGATAGGGAAGGATTTCATTTTGTAGCTACAGAAAAATATTGAATATGCCAGAAAAATATGAAATCTGTTTTTACTTGAGATCGTTTGAAGGGCTACACTCTTTTCTCCCACTCAAAGGCCATTGTCGAGCTCTATTTGAGTGTGTGAGGAAGACATTTTGGTACAGTTTGTCCTCAATTCAATTCAACTTATTTTTGTAAAGCCCAAAATAACAACAGCAGTTGCCCCGAAGGACTGAAAGAAATAGTTGAATTTACCAGCAACAATTGAAATAGTCATCAGTCAGTAATAGAGAAGCAGAAGAGGTCCTGGCCCTGATTGGTCCAGTGTTCTTGTGGAGGACAGCTCAAATGAAGACTTTGATCGTGCACTTGCAAGATCACGCAATAACGAATCATTAATACAAGGAAAGGCTTGCGATGGGCTCAGCATCCGGCAAAAATTTACTCCAACGGAGAGACGCAGAACTTCCGCACTGCACTCACGTACTTTTATTTATTTGGAATGCTTGTGGCCACTGCACCGGCGCGAGAGTCTGAGTGAGGGGTAATGCTGGAAGTGGTTATAGTAAATCATTCAAATCAAAGTAAACCATAACAAACTATGCTACAGCAGTATTGTTGTGGTTCACAGTATTCTGATTTCTTCAGAAAAAACCCAATTAGTCAAATGATTATTTCTATTGTACATTTTTAAAATGTAATATATTTTAAAATGTAATATATTTCAATGAGACTTTTTAAATACATCATCATTATTATCATCAAATACTATATGGAATCTGTGGGTGTCTCATGATTTGATTACAATTATGAGGCTCATGGATCCTTGCGTGATTGATGCATCAATACTTTTATTTCTATTATACATTTTCCATATAAAATTATGCAAAACTACATGGAGGAACAATGATAAATTGTTATTTTGATTCATGGCAAATCATATTTGATGTCTTTTTTTATAGTGTGAGCTGGCATTTTCACCAGTTTTATTTGAACATTGTGTTTCTATGACAGGAATTTTACTGTAGACACAAAGCTGTCTTCATTGGACATGAAATAAAAGTGATTGTGATAAACGAGAGGGATTGGCTCGTGGTGTTGCGCCACATAGAACCCTTGTGCTACCCTCTAAGATAGTGCTCGGGTTAAGATCACGTTTTCATGTTGTGGAAGGAAGGGGGAGGTGTTCTACTATAAACGCCTGTGGAGCATCCAGACCCTTAGATAGAGGGAGGGCTATACAACTTTCCCAGCAAATACAAACGTGAACAAATTATAGCCTCTGACAAATCCAGTGTAGATAAATATTCCCGTTGGGTCCCTGTGACACTGGACAGGTCTAAGTACAGCGCAGTCTACAGTGACTGCTGCTGCTGCTGAGTGAGAGGAGACAAATACTGTGGTCATGGAAAAGATGTCAGTGTCTTTGAGAAGGGTCAAATCATTGACCTCAAGCAGAGAAAATATCTAAGGAGAAGCAGAAACTAATGTACTCCAGATCTGAACCCCAGTGATAGGACCTTTTCCAGGGACGAGCTGGAGAAGGCTTTGTGCAGTGGTCACTCTCTCCATCTTCAATACAAGATCTGTGTGAGAAATAATGACACACTGGATGGAAATTTATCTTTTAATATTGCAGAAGCTTATTGAAACTATGTCACAGTGAATGCGTGTTATAATCAAAGCTAACAACGGTCCTACCAATTTTTGGAATATAGACAACACACTTCATATTCTTTTTTTTCAGATCTCCAAAAACAACAAATTCCGATATTATATCTTTTTTTTCCCCCATATATCTCCACATCTATTTTCCCCATGTCACTGCAAAAACTGCACAAGGCTAACGCAATTACTTAAATACTTCAATAAAATAAACAATTGTAATGTAGCAGTGTAGCGTGAAATGGAGATGAAACTGTCTGAGTTGGACTAAAACTCACAATGCTGCGGACGACTGCCCTTGAAGCCTTGCATAAGTGCTATCCCCTCGGCCACCAATCAGCATATAAGATGGTCATTTTTAGATAGTGATTTCTCTAAAAACTTTGCAATACATTTTGAAGCAGCAGTAATGATAAGACATTTGCTAAAACATAATAATCATTGTCCTGTGCATATGCCTGCAGTTTGAACACATATATTTAGTGTGAGTGTGAGATCAGACTGACCATGGCCTCTCTATCATTATGTGCAGACGGAATCAGTGCAGCGACATGAGGCGGCTGCAGGAGACGTGAGGAGACGTGAGGATACGTGAGGAGACGTGAGGAGACGTGAGGAGACGTGAGGAGCAGGCCTGTCATTAGGGATTAACCTGCTCTGCAAATAGACTGTCTCCACCTGCGGAGCGCCAACTGCGGAGCGCCAACTGCGGAGCGCCAACTGCGGAGCGCCAACTGCGGAGCGCCAACTGCGGAGCCTGCAGCATTCATATAAATCCTAGGGTTGTAAAAAATATAGAAAATCATATACTAAGCAATACTAAAACTAGTATCGAAACTAGATTCTAAATTTGAACAAGGACAAGTATCAAGATACGATTTTATATTATTATTATTATATTATTATTATTATTATTATTATTATTATAATATCAAAATATATCAAAGAGAAAATCGTAATTACACATTTTCCCCAAAATTGTGCTGCCCAAATTAGGAGCAACAACTTTGAAAACATTTTGAATACGTTTAAAGTAACAGGTCTCAGGTTTGATTCCCAAACCATGTGCAGCGTTCATGTGCGCAGTTTGCATGTTCTCCTTGTATCAAACAGAGCGTCCTCGGTTTACCTCATCCACCCAAAACTTGAACATTGCACGATATGATAAAAATGTTCCTCACTAGTTGGCGGTCCTTGGACACTTGATTGCTTTGTGACCGTGACATGGATCCAAGGATGGGTCAAACGCAGAGAGCAAAACTCAGCTCAATCTTGAACAGTTTCAGCTCAAGGTCACCCACAAACACAGCAGAGGGTCTTCCATGAACACTGCTGCACGCTTCAGCCTTTGCCCTGCTCAGATGTCCTTCCCGTGGTGCCCTGCTCAAATGCCCTTCCTGCTGGTGTCCCAGCCTGAGAGGGTCCAGCGGGCTCGGCGCGGCCTAAAGGGATTATCCACACAGGGATTACACAGGGATATGGGACCAACAGCTCAGCCTCAGCCATCAAATCTATCATGTCTTATTTAACCTGGCAAAGTCACTTCTGCAGACAGCACTTAAATGTGCAGTCACTTATCCAAACATAAGACTAAAGAACACACAGACTTTAATGCTCTCCTTACATTCCTGGCTCTCAATACTTCGCATTCATTCTTCAGAGTTGCAACAACATGATTTGTCAAGAAATTGTCCAATCAAAATATAAAATGTTTAACTTATACTTATTGTACTTTTCAACATATTATGCTTGTTTTCAGGTACTTGGTATAGAAAAAGGCTTATTAACAGAAGCAGGTCCAATGACTTCCTGTTCAAAACTACAGAACTGATAAACTCCGCCTCTTCATAGTGACATTTTACTGGAACAAGCAGCAGATTATAATTTACATATTTCTATTTTGAAAAGTAGCTATGTGACATTTTAGAACTCAACATGTGTAACTGACGGCCCAGTTCCAGGATGATTACTCAAACATACAAATGAAATATAACTTAAAGTTAATGATGAGAAAACACTGTAGTAATGATGTTGTTTTTTTTTTGTTTTTTTTACTTGCAGTCTCTCTTAATAATTGTTTGCGGTTTTAATAGAATCCAATTTAGATGGTTCAATAGTGCCAGGTGGTGTGTGATTACAATCTGAAATTTCAGTGTCACGCGATTTCCAAAAAGCCACAAAGGACACTCCACTTTTTAGCAATAGGAGAACATATTTGTCGTCACTCATCCTCCTCGCTCGTTTTTGTAAATCATCTTTTGGCTGATTCTTATTTTGTGGTCAAATCAGAGGACAGTGATCACCATGTATGACATGACATTCAGTGTCTTTAAACTCACTAAATAACATCTGAACTACCAAACTAAGTTACACAGCTGTGGAAATATTTATTTTCTAAACTTGAGGAGACACTTTTACAGAAACTTCACAAACATAATGACCAACACTAAGAGAATTACACAGCTTTGTTTTCTGTGAAACAACTTGATGTTCACCATCTCCAAACATTTCCCTGATATGAAGACGGTCTACAGCTGATACATGATCAGGTTTTGTTTGTGTTGTGAAAAGCGGTGGACTGCTTATTGCTGATTGGTTCTCGCTCAAGGTCAAAGGCGTACCATTGGTTCACAGCCGTTGCTTTTTTGTCTGAAATTTTAAGAAAGCAGGCAAGTAGAGCTGCAAGATACAGCAACACAAAATTGAAATTTGAATGGATGCAAATACCAAATTTCAAAGCCTGCAATTTTTGAAGTACTATAATCTCCACAAACAACTACGGTTAATATTCTGTTTTCTTCTGCTAAAGACTGCTAATCCTAGTTTAGATCTATACATAAATGTTCTGAAATGCATACGTTGTTCAGTCTCTTTTTCAATTCTCCTGGACACATTTAAAATGAAAAGAACCCAAATATCAAAATGCTAATTGTGAAGCTCAATGACAAAATATTGAGAGTAATGTTGCGCCGGAGGTACAAAGATATTAAAGTCTTAAGCTTATGACCAAGGTTTTACACTAAAACAGCACAGCTCTGAGATTTAAGGTTTTGATAACAAAATGTATAAAGGCTTTTTACCTGGTTGTAAAAGAAAATCAAATGAAAAGCTTAAATTTATATGTTGAAAGACTCCTTTAAAAGGAAATAAGGCGTTACTATAACCAAGAAATTAAACAAAGGAACAACCATTATTACCCATTTTTTTTTAGTAAGGCTTATTAGAACTTTCAAGGGGAATAACATCTCAATTTCATGACTGCATTCTAGACAGCTACCCTACTAAAAATATTTAAAACAAACTGGAAGAATTTTATTCGAGAATTTCAAGCAGCAACTAAATATATTCTACTCATGTCCTTCCTTGATGGAGCCCTGAGTTTTCGCTGACCAAAGCAGAGACAGCCAATTAACATTTCACCATTGCATGTCTGCATCTTCAGTGCAAGAGTAGGTTCTGGGTTCAAGAAGAAGGTTCTGGGTTCAATTCCTAGTATGGCTGCACAATATATCACAAAAACATCAATAATGCAATATTAGCAAATGACTAATGTAACCATCAACATGGCAAAATGCTATTACAAAAAACACAAGGTTCCCATTTGACAGATTTTTACAGGGGGTCTTTGAAGTGTAAAAAGACAGATTTCATGATTTTTTTTGCCTCGTTTGGGTTTTGGTTTTGTCTCTGTTAAAACCATGTCACAATAAAAAGTTAACAGTAAATCTACACATTTTGTTTTAATTTAACTGAACCGATTGAACACAAAACGTATCGAATATTGCGTGTTTGAGTGAGTGAGGCGCTCATCAGCACTGTTTCTCCAGCTAATTCACCAAAAGTCCCTCTTCAGAATGATCATTAAAACACACATTGATTCTCATAAATACTACATGATACAACATGAAGAAAACGGTAGCTTTAAGAATAAAGTGTGTGAACGTGTCAGAGCAATGCAAACTAATTCTCAATTCTGTTCACTTTTCTGGTCTGTTGGTGTCAATTTTGGGTCAGCCATTCTCAAACATTTGTGCAGCCAATAGCCATGTTTCCACTGGTCCACTGTGTTTCTTTTGGTACGGACCTTAAGAGAATTGTACCAGCCCATTTAAGGGAGCCGATGGGGTCTGGCTGGCTTTGGCTCCCAGAACGATTGGACAAGAGAGAACGCAGACGAAGAAGGTGGTCAAAAGTAAGGAACATACTGTAAACAGAAAATAATCATTTCTGACTTTATCTTGTGATAAACTGCTGTATTTCCAGTGATGCCAACTCATTTGTTGAGCCCACATTAGCAAAACATAGCTAGCAAAGCATGTTAGCAACAGCAGTTTATCGGAGCACAGCACTTGCATCAAGACCCAAAATATTGTATCTCCAGTGCATAATGCATCTAATATTATCCAATGCATTACATAAAGAGAGATTGAAACATAGCGCGGCATTGAGGCTTTGCAGAGAAGTGAAATAAATGGAGAAACCGGAAGTAGTTTCCTGTTTACTCTAGCTTTAGCTGCGCTACACAAAGTTGAATTTACTGAGGCTAGAGACACACTTCGCCATTAAAAGAATTGTGCCGAAGCGCTCTAAAGCGGACCTGTCTGGGGGATGAGGGTCAGTCCAAAAGGGGCTTAAGAAGTGATGGCTGTATTGAAACGGGTGTTTCAATACGGGGGGGGGGCGGCGAGTGAAACAAACAGAGCAGCGAACCCTTCCCTCTATAAACCAAAGTCTGAACCTGCTCCCACAAAGTTTAAAAAAGGTGTTTGCACGTCAGACCCTTGTTGAGGGTTGTGCAACTTCCTCAAGCCGAGACTCCCAGGGAACGAGATGGTCAGTGTCCCATAAAAGTTTAAGTTAAAAACTAAGATAGTCAGCATCCCTCCACGGACGGAAAATGAAGGCAATTTTTTAAATAAAACCTAAAATGTAAAACATTTCCTCGCCTTTATCCAATGTTTTTTTTTATTTTTTTTATTCATATTCTTCTAGAGACACAAATGTATCAATAATAAACCCATTCCAGGCAACACATGGCAACAAGAAGCAAAATTCCAAAAGGGAACAATCCACACCGTAGAATTGTGTCCAGAATAGGGGCGGTTTGAGAAGGGGAGAACGTACTTGATAGAGCATTCATGGATTAGAAAACAACAACAGTGGGCACAGGACCAAACACACAGACGTGAAAGAAAACCAAGTGTTTTTGATGAGAAAACAATGATTAAAATGTATTATAAGCAGAATAGGGGCTTTAAAGTTTTTACGACAGGTTCTCCTGTTTCTCTAACTCCTGATTTAGTTTGGTGGATAGCACCTGTGGTAAATATTTATCATAGTTTTACTTCTGTTAAATTGACCTTTGTGAAGACATTTTGAAAAATAAAGTTACAAGAAGTAGAGCTGAGTTCTCAAATGGAATGCTTCTGTGACGTCACGAAAAGCCAACATTTTTCACAACATTTTTCAAAACACTTTACACTTAACTGACACAATTGACAGTTCAAACAATCATTCAACAAAATTATTATTATTATTGTTATTGTCATATGGTATTATTGTTTGTAAAATCATAACTATTGTGTAATTTATATGGATTTTGTTGTTTTCTGTATGGTTGCTAGGTGACAGCTGTGGAATTACCTCTACCTATGTCATATTTGCTGGTCATGTACGACCTGTAAGTAACATAATAAACTTTGTAAAAATGGTCAAACTGGACAAACGGGTAAAATGTTTCGTAAAATTGGAAATATAATTGTGTTCACTAAAGCGTAGTCCAACCGGTCATGTGAACCGTCAAGTACAGTAGCCTACTGCATATTCTAGTACAGCAGAGTACTGCATACATCCCCCTGCATATGTGTAAACAGGCTGATAAGACTTTGAGCAGGTGCAAATCCAGATAATACAAATGATGGCACTGTGACATTAACCCTGGACATAGTGAGACCAAAACACTTCCTCCGTTATTGGAGACTGAACTGCGGGAGAACATGCCTTATCTTAATGAAGCTATTTAATGACAACAAATAAAAAAAAATTAAAAAGCTGTTCTAATGTGTTCCTGCACATGAGCAAAAGCCAACATTGCTACTCCATTTGTTCTTATTATCAGCAGTAAAACAGAGCTGCGCTGCGCGCTGAGGCTTTATGGATCCAAAGACTTGGACGCGGCTAAAAATAGTCCAAGATTAGGATCAATAACTGCAGCTGGTTCTAACCACGCTCAGACTCAACTGTACAAATGTGCACCGTTAGAACACGCACGCTCACGCATGCACGCGCGATACATGACCATGGCACAGGTGGAACACGCACACACCGAGCCTGCACCGGGCGGTCCGTCCTCCGCGCGCAGGCTGTGCGTAGCAACAGGTCCCGCCACAGCCCCGCACGGCACGCTCCAGACCAAAGATATGTTATTTCAGTATAAAAGCGGCACATGTGGAACGCTCGCACATGAAGCGCCTCCGCCGCGCTGTCATGTGCGGCCAACGCACCGCGCAGTCTGGACACCAATAGCCCGTGTTTCTGTGGGATTTTTCTGCAACCACCACGTCCCACAAAACACATCTTTGCACTGTGCACCCTGCACACTGCACACCCGGTAAGGAACCGGTGAAGAGTTTGAGGAGCGGAGCGCGGCAGACGAGCGGCAGACAGTGCTCCGCCGCGCGTCTCAGTATCAACATAAACATGCTCATGTAGGCTTTGGCGCTCACGGCTCCACAGACTCGCAGCGCGCTCTAAGCACAGTGTGGAGCGGCCGTGCACGGCTGTATGCAGCGGCACAGCTCGCACACACGCACCCGGAGCGCACGGGGCGTCTGCCGCGCCACAAGCTGCCAAAACTCTGATGATTTTCGGCTGCGCCTTACCTTCAGTTCCGCACTCTCCGCCATCTTGTATTTCTGTGCGCAGGCGTGGTTAGCAGTTGTCACGTGACTGGGACGAGCAGAGCGCCGTGTGAACGCGCACTGCAGGCGTGAGCGCGCAGTTTCTTGTGAGCGCGCACGCAGTTTTTTGTGAGTGCGCACGCCAGAGAATGGTGCGTCCAATGAGCGCAGGAACAATCAGTGCTTCAACGCCACGATTTTTTCAGATTCAAACAGTTGTTTTGAAGTGTTTTGGTAATAACAAAAACGCATGTGCTGAGGCTGCTTCAGAACATGTTCCTCTTTGAAATCGCTTATGGTCAGGCCAGTTAGGAACAGAAATAAAAACCTACAGTTCCCAGCTATGCTGCCCTAGGAGACTGTTGTGATTTTGGGCGTTACAAAAATAAATTGAATTGAATTGAACATTCAGCCTCAGGAACTGAACACAACTGACTGTTTTGTGTACTGTATATTGTTGATTAGACCAGAGGTTCCCAAACTTTTTGGGGCAGGACCCCCAAAATAACCATCCAACCCACTTGGGACCTCCACTGTAAAATGAAATAAACGTCTGTAATAATTTCAAATTGTAATTATTTTATTTTAGGTTTATTTGTATTTATTCTAATAGTTTATTAGGTTATCCGACTCAATTTCACTCAAACATACTGTTTTCAATTTAAAAATAGATGTCTGTAATATTGTCATCATATTGCATTATGAAATCATCTTGCGACCCCCAGCTCATGCTTCGCGACCCCATGGGAGGTCCCGACCCCATTAGACAACAAGACCTTGTACAGTGCATCCGGAAAGTATTCACAGCTTTTTCCGCAAAAACAAAAAACACATGTACATGAATATTCACAGCCTTTGCCATGGCACTAAGAATCTAACTCAGACGGAAGCCACTCCTCAGTAAAAGGCATATGACGGCACCTGAAGGACTCTCTGACCATGAGAATGGTCATGTCTGGAGGACCGCTCATCATCTGGCCAGAACCATCCCTACAGTGAAGCATGGTGGTGGCAGCATCATGCTGTGGGGATGTTTTTCAGTGGCAGGACCTGGGAGACAAGTCAGGATCAACAGAAAGATGAATTCAGCACTGTACAGAGACATCCTTGACAAAAACCTGCTGCAGAGGCTCTGGACCTCAGACTGGGGCAAATGTTCATCTTCAACAAGACAATGACCCTAAGCACACAGCCAGGAGAACAAAGGAGTGGCTACAGGACAACTCCGTGAATGTCCTTGAGTGGCCCAGCCCAACTGAACATCTCTGGAGACATCTGAAAATGGCTGTGAACCGACGCTCACATCCAACCTGAGAGGTTCTGCAATGAAGAATGGCAGACACTGCCCATAAATAGGTGTGCCAAGCTTGTAGAGTTAAACTCAAAAATACTTGAGGCTGTAATTTGTGCCCAAGGTGCTTCAACAAAGTATTGAGCAAAGGCTGTGAATACTTATGTCCAAGATGCACATATGACAGCCGCAGCACCCGCGGCAGCAGCCGCAGCAGCAGGTTAAGCACATTTTCATTTATCTGTTTAAAATTAGTGCTTCTATAGCGACCCCTGTTGGAGTGGTTGTGGCACTACACTACATTCACAGCTTAAATGGAATACAAATTTGCACCACCAAGTGTATTTGTATCTGTTATTTGCATGTGAATTGTTTATTCTTCGATTTTCATATTTTTCTTTTTAAGATAGCAGAGAGAATCCCTTCTATATAATCTCTGCTTTCTCCAAGAATGGGTTGTATATAATGATGATATATAATGATTTGTTTAATTTCAATTCAATTTCAATTCAATTTATTTTTGTAACGCCCAAAATCACAACAGTAGTTGCCTCGAGGGGCTACAGTGGAAAACAAAATAAACAGTGTTCATAGGGACTTGGAAATGTCCCAGCGTCCTGTGTCCTTAGACAGATTGTCCCAAGCTCCCCTGTCCTTAGACCTTCCTTCTCGGCCAGGAAAAACTACCAAACCTCTTTGGGAAAAAGTAGAAACCTGTAGGAGTTCCACAGTGAAGGAGAGATCCGACTCCCTCTGACGGACAGGCGGACGCGCCTCAATTTGCAGATACAAGGTGGAGCTAGACCCACTCAGGAGGAGAACCAATTCTTCGAGGCCGATGAAAGAACCGTTCATATAGAGTAGAACGTTTCTCCAGGCAGACCGTTTCTCCAGGCAGATGAGGAGCATCTGGATCCACAGGTCCTCGATGTGCCTGCTCCACTCCCGTCGGGGAAGTGGGAGAAAAAAAAGGAAAAGCGATGAACAAATTGCCAGTGAAATTAAATATTAAATATTGTTTGATAGAAAAGTAGTAGGAAACAGAGGATAGTGCTCAAGCTGCCATACTTCCCCCAGTATATTTGCTCCTAGGGCAGCATAGCTGGGAACTATAGGTTTTTATTTCTGTTCCTAACTGGCCTGACCATAAGCTATTTCAAAGAGGAATGTTTTAAGCCTGGTCTTAAATGAAGAGACTGTGTCGGCCTCTTTAACATGGACAGGAAGCCGATTCCACAACACAGGAGCTTGGTAGCTAAACGCTCTACCTCCTACTGTGCTTTTAGAGACTCTTGGGACCACCAGAAGTCCAGCATTTTGAGAGCGAAGTGCTCTGTTTGGATGATAAGGTACTATAGCCTCTTTGAGGTAGGATCGGGCCATGTCATTTATGGCTTTGTAAGTCAGGAGGAGGATTTTGAATTTGATTCTAAACCTCGACGGGAGCCAGTGAAGAGACTCGAGCACCACGTAATGTGCTCTCTTCTTTTAGTTCCTGTTAGTAATCTTGCTGCTGGATTTTGAACCAGTTGAAAGCTTTTTTAGGCGCTTTTAGGGCACGCTGCGAGCAGGGAGTTACAGTAGTTTAATCTAGATGTTACAAACGCATGGACAAGTTTTTCAGCATCACAAGATTTTTCTGATTTTGGCTATATTACGCAGAAGGAAATAGGCTGTTTTACAGGCTTGATTTATGTGTGCTTTGAATGAGAGCTCTTGGTCAAATAAGACTCCAAGGTTTCTTACAGCGGAGCTGGAGGCTACACTGACGTTATCCAGTGTGACTATCTGCTCAGATAAAGCATCTCGTAGATGTTTAGGGCCTAGTACGATGACCTCGGTTTTTTCAGGGTTAGGAAGCAGATAATTAAGTGTCATCCAGGTTTTTATATCCTTCACACAAGCACCAAGTCTGTCTGCTTGATCGGTCTGATCAGGTTTCATTGATAAATACAGCTGTGTGTCATCTGCATAGCAGTGGAAGTTAATGCTATGCTTTCTGATAATGTTACCTAACGGCAGCATATAAAGAGTAAACAGAATTGGACCGAGAACTGAACCCTGTGGCACAGGTAGGTTACTTTAGAACAGGGTGAGGAGCTCTGGTTTACATTAACAAACTGGTACCTATCCGATAGGTAGGATTTAAACCCGCTGAGCAGGCGGTCCCTCTGACACCTACATCAGATTCTAACCTCTGCAGTAGAATGTTGTGGTCGATGGTGTCGAACGCTGCACTGAGGTCCAATAGAACCAGGATTGAGACCAGTCCATCGTCAGCAGCTAATAACAAATCATTTGTGACTTTAACTAGTGCAGTTTCAGTGCTGTGGTGGGATCTGAACCCTGTTTGGCTTCCTCTATGTGTTTTCTTTATCATTAAACAAAATCATATAAAAAATAAAAAGAGTCCTACATCTTTGTCTGCGTATCAACATTGGTGCTTCTCGTCTTGGCCTCTAGATGGTGCCATTGGATTTCAGATGAATCTCTAAACCTGATGGGACGCTAGTGAACACCTGGGGAAAGCCAATATCTGATTACACCTTACACGTGTTTTGTCCTAATGTTATTGTTTATTAAAATGTGTAAATAGTTGTACATACTTCTGTTTTGTTCTTTCAAAAAGGAGATTTTCTGGATTTTTTTTTTTTACATTCTGTCACTTGATGTGTACCTATGATGAAATTTACAAACCTCTCTTATCTTTTTAAATGGGAGAACTTGCAAATACTTATATATATACATTTATATATACATATTATTTTTTTCAAGAGAGTACGTGTCTACGCATAATTTTTAACCCTTTGTGTATCCCTTCAACGATCACAACTAAGCAATGTGGAGGGGGTGGGGGCGGGGGGGTGAAAACAACAGATTTGCATAAGAATGAGCTTACACTACTGTTTGTCCAAAGGAAATAAAAGAAAGCAACCACAACAACAACAACAACAAATCACTGTTGGCTCTATCAAACACTGCTAAAGAGTGGACTGAGTGATTTTTATTATTGATGACATCAAAATACTAACGTTCTGAAATAAAAAGCGCATGAATGCTAACAAGGCGGGACCCTGACTTCTTATCTCAGAAACCCAAGCACCCGACGAACACAGCATAAGGTACAACATGTCACCCATTTACGCCTCCATCCTCAGGCCTAAAAAATAAACAAAGAAAACAAATGGGCTTTGTATGCTAATAGGAGTATGATTAGGGGCATACGAACGATTATGCTAAATATGACAGTTCACACCTTAGAGTAGTTCATGACTTAATTAATAACAGATACTCTTTACTATAAACAACAGTATTTTCAGTGTAGTTAACTCCTCCCTCAGGCAGATATGGCACTTCACTGAAGACGCTAAGAAAAGTGGCCAAACATTCATTCTTTAAAAAAGTTGACATGTTTTTTTTTATTCATTATTTTTTACTGTGGAACCTAACTGGACGACTGAAGGGCTACACATACAGCAATCAAAACACTACATTCAGTAAGAAAATGATGTGGGAGCACTTTTATGACAGGCTTAAACAGTCATACAATGCTGTTTTGCATAATATGTGTCTTTTAAAGAATGGAGAGACAGAAATCACAGCTCTTTTACAAATCACTGCTTTTATTCTGCAAGTCTGATACGTAGTGTGTGTGTGCGTTCGTGTGTGTGTGTGTTTGTGTGTGTGTGTGTGTGTGTGTGTGTGTGTGTCAGCTGCAGACTGAGGCAGGTGCACAGACCACAGACAGGTGGGTACATGTTACACAAAGACCTGACACAACAGTGGACCCCCGGGGCACAGCATACACAGCCTCAGCGCTCTTACATTATGGCTCATAACAAAGTATGATTTATGACAAGAGGCTTTACGGCTCATGTGTGGAGTTAGAAGAGATGCGCTGTGGTCAGGTCAGGTGCTCGCTGTAACAGTCTGTTTTACTCAAGCCAAACTGGGGAAAAGTAAAACACAGCTGCTAAGCTACATTTTTTAATTAAAGGTGCCACTTGTAACTTTTGTAGGCGATGTTATTACGTTGCCAATAATGTTCCACAGAATTATATTAAAGTTATCTCCATCACTGCAAAGATAACATTCTAAGTTTTGAAACCCTGATTATGTAGCCTATACACATGTTAGTCTGCTGTCTGGTATGCAAACCATGGTTTAAAGCCTCTGAGGGACTTGGCTATAATATGGATCATGTCCAGAGACGACAGGTGGAAATGAGCACTTGTGCAACAACCAAGTGCAAACATCTCTCCTGTTAAGGCGAATGTACTTTTGCACTGCCCCTGCCTTATTAAATAAATAAACTAACGCTGGGTGTACACTGACTCGTTGGGCGCGAGTTACCGGCAGATTGCCTGTTACACCAACTCTAGTCCACTTCGGTCTGCTTCTGATGAACGCCACGCAGATTCATGTGGTTCTGACGAGAACACTGTCTGACCTGGAAGCCGCACAAGACGGCCGCGGTCTCCGACTTCTTGCGGATTCATTCTACGGATCCACGTGGCTCCCAGACCCGCGACCGCAGTGTAACAGGGTGCATTAATGTAAAGCACTTTTAACTCTTGCGGGTCACCAACCGAACCGGAGTCACTGTAAACCATGGTGCCACCGGGTCAAGTTACAGATCAGGGGCCCGTGCGCAAAATTCTACTTGAAAGAGTACGGACGGACAAAACCCAAATTTCACGTACGTGAAAAAATATTCAGATCGATAAAACCCCGTGCGCACTTTCCCCTTGAAAGTTGCTTGAAGCAGCAGAAATCCGTGCACATGATCCTACCTCACGCGTGTGTGTGCGTGTACACACAGTGGATCCCCGCGCTCGTGCGCGTGAACGTGACGGGCATTAGTGGGCCAGACGTGTGTCCAGCGTCATTTCATAAAGGGACAGTGAAACTGGGATCGTTCAGACTCAGCGCTGATGCGCTCCAGTGCAAAAGGCTGAGCGTGCACGAGAGCGCACATTGTTTCACATCGCAACACTTGTAAAATTTGACACACAAATCATTTGTGTAGGTTAGGTCTCACACACGCTTTTGTTTAAGCGTTCACGGTTTAATTGAATTATTTAGCTTTTCTAGAGAAATAAAGGTTTTTTAAAAAAGAGACCAATTTCAAAGGTTTAACCAAAAATGACTTCCTCAAACTCTCTCAATAGGCTACTAAAAAATTCAAGTACGTCCTCCTTTTTTGTTTTTATCCAATAGTTTGTCTGCATGTCTGTTTTAAAAATGCCTAAATATGGCTTAGACAGACTTCTACCACTAATGATTAAGTGACAAAAATCATATTTGGTTTGGCGCTCACCTTTAGAGTCAGGTTGAGGTGCAGACAGAACTCTTTAGACAAATATAACATTTAAAACGAGCCAATTTAAACTAAATAGGATAGGAAGAAATTATGAGTTCTGAATAAAATTAAATCAGAGCATTATTACTTATTTGGTTCTAGGCTAATTAGTTATTTTTTTTGCGTGAAATAGTGGATAAATTGATGAGGAAATTGACTATAACTGGCATACGCACCCTTACTTGTTCTTGACCATCATGTGCTTTCTTCAAGCTTAGCTTTAGGCAGAATATTTTCCCTATTGGAAAACTACTGACTCCGGAATAAGTAGAGAAACTGCTGTGTTTATGAGCTATCGCTAAAATTCAAATGATGCTAATGCTAGCTATTGACCATGCTTGCTAGAATGTTTGTTAGCCTTCTTGTTGATGTAAGATAATGTTACTGCGAGAAATTATGTAAAAAAGCTGTGGCTTAGCCAATTTTCACATTTTTCCTGCTAGTGTTGCTGGGGGGCATGCGGCTAAGCTAGGCTAGGCTACATGACACAGAACCTCTTACAATATGTGAAAGCCTTTTGGTCAAATGTGACTCTGTAGCCTGAGCTTTTATACATTTTTCCCAGTGCTGACTTACAATTAGGAGCGCATGGTTTGGTAAAGCACATTTTAATGGTACTTTGGATAGATGTGGTACAGTAGCTAGCTGTTGTGCTACTTCCTGCTGCTTTCCTTATTTATTTATTTAATATTTTTTTGTGTTGAATTTTTAATTATGACTTTTTACAGTAAGAGTTTAAGAACATTTTTACATTTCTAACAACATATCTGATGAGCCAGCGGAATGTTTGTGAGAAGATGGAAAACAGACTCTTGTGAATGCAGTCAGAAATATTAACAAGAAATTCATGAGCTACAAGCACGGATATTCGCTTTAGAATCTGAAAAAGGACTGCATGATACAATTCCAGTGTCATCCAGTGGTAAGAAGTCCACATTTTTTACAAGAAAAACAGCTACTTTCAACTTAAACCGGAGTGACTCTGTGTCGTTCCCAAAACTGTCTAAAGACCAGTCTGTTTCTTGGAACAAACTCAGCACAAAGCCAAAGCGATACAAAGATAATGTAACGTCACCTAAAATACATCTTACAAACAGAATTTGACCACTTTCAGAGACTGAAGTAAATGAACAAAGAAAACATTTAATAAATGACGTGGCCAAAATGCAGCAGACAGAGAGAGGTTCTGTGTCCAAACGTCAAGGTCGCCTTGATTGGGGATGGAGCGATAAGTCATGTGATGTATGAAAAATGAAAACACATTCTTTTCCCAGCGCCACAATCACTGAGATTACGTCACGTATTTCTAATGTTTTGGCCAAATATAGAGGAGTTAAACAGCTGATTGTGCACATGGGTGCAGTGGACATACGTCAAGAACAGACTGAAGTTTTGAAAAGAGACTTCTTGAAGTTATTCAACATGCTTGATGAAATAGAAATCAAAACATTCTCTTCCAAACATCAACAAAAGATAAACAAGTCTTCACCGGCTGCTTCAGCTGAACACATGGCTGTCCAAAGAGTGTGCACCAAGAGGATTGCGCTACATTGAGAACTTCTATCTATTTTGGAAATGACAGGACCTGTTTAAGAGAAATGGCCCACACCTATGCAGAGGTGGAGTGAGGGTGCTGACAGAGAACCTGCTCCACGCTCTGAGGCATTGGACTGGGCCTGGACAGGGTTCCGAGCAGATGGTTAGAGAAGAGAGGAATGAGAAAAGAATTCCTGCTCCATCAGCCAGAAACCGAGCCAATGTTTCAACATCATCAGCGCCACAACCACAGCCTACACCACCACCACCAGCAAAGGATTGAGCTCTAGCTACTCAGCTGCTAGCTGCTTTTTATGTTTAAACTTGCAAATATTCCTGTGAGAGGAAAATTTGATTTAATAACAATTCACTTTCCTGTCATATAAAACAGCATATTAATTTAAAAATAAAATATAATGGCCATAAATGGATTACATAATATAAATGTATGCTTATTCGCCCCTCATTGTAGCTCTTTTAAGCATTATATAATTTATTAGTGATATGAGCTCCATGGTAATGCTCGGGGGAGGGGCTTGAGACTTTGAGAACGTCCTCTGGCTCACGCCAACAACAAACAGATTTGTGAAGAATAAAAAAAACATTTACAGGTAAGATTACGCTCTGGAACTACCTGTCTCCTCCCCTCCTATCTCTCTCTCTGAGCTTGTGTGTTCAGTGGCTTCACTTTCGGCTCGTGCTGAGCAGCCACTTTGCACTCCAGCACCGTCAGCGGCCATAGCCATAATAAAAATAAAACAAACCCAGGGCCTTGTGTAAAAACAGCTTCCCCTAGAGCTATTTCTGTAGTTACAACACACAGATGGGAAAACAAAAACAAAATGTGAGTCAGGCTGCCTAATCTGAGAAATCTTACTCATATTTCCCGTGAAATGATAACGCCAAGTCCCACTGAAACTAGTCTGAAACTTGCTGTGCTAAATGTCAGATCTTTATTTAACAAATCATTCTTAATTAATAATTTTATTTCTTCTTATAATCTTGATTTTATGTTTTTAACTGAAACATGACAAAAACACAGGACATTTCTTTCTAATAGAATCTGCTCCACCCAACTTTAAATTTGAATCTGAACCACAGGTTGTCCTTTTGGGTGTTTTCATCATTTGAGTATGTATCCATTCTCTTCATTGTTTTATACAAGCCTCCTCAGCACAAGTTTTATTGATAATTTTACTGAGATGCTTTGAGTTGTATGCACAGACTTTGTTGGTTTGGTCATTACAGATTTTTCAATGTTCATGTTGATAATATTTGTGACAGAAACGCTAAAGAGCTTCATGCTGTCCTTGAAACTTTTGGTCTGACTCAGCACGTGAGTGGCCCCACCCACCCACATCAGAGGGCACTCTCTGGATCTTCTAATTACAAAGGGGGTTAATATTTCAAATGTCAATGTGGTCAATGTTGCTATGTCTGATAATTCTGTGTCTTCTTTTACCTGTCTGTTTTTCCCAAACCACCGGCTGGTTCTGTAGTTGTTGTAAGGAGACACATAAATGACAGCACAGGAAAACTGTTTATGGAAATTATAAACTTTGAAATTGTTTCTGATAGGTCTAAATATCTGACAAGAGATTTAATCAATTTCTCCTGAGGAGGGCAGACGGAGAAAGGAAGCTCCAATAACAAACGACCAGCCTGCTCCGTCTGTCCCTGAAGTCTCTACCGCTCGCCTCCTCTTATTTATTAAAAATTAGGAACGCCCTATCTACACATCCCACTGTTGCTCTGAAGGGAGGGAAGTACACAGCAAAAGTGGAAAAATACAGATACATGATTCAGTAGTTTCGTGCAACAATAGTTTCAGTAATCATCCGGCGTGGCTTTCTGTTATCGCTGGTTGGCCGGTTTTTGCTACAGGTCACTTTCTGCTTTGTCGCACACTCTTCTGCAAAAATCTCATAAGCACATGATTAAAGGGCACATGGTGAAATGTATTAAGGCACACAATGAATGATAGTGACATAAAGTATGTACATTTATTCCAACAGTTTCATTTTCTAATGTAAATGATTTGTTGAACTCAGTTTCATCTAGTGTTTTAAATGTTCTGGACACCATTGCCCCTATGAAGGCTAAAATTGTTAAAAATAAGCAGAAGGCGCCAAGGAGGAATTATGATTTAGTCTGTGCACAGAAAAGAGAGTGCCACCGGGCCGAATGTAAATGGCGCAAGTCAGAGCTCCGGGTTCAAAAAGAAATTTACAGAGAGAAATTGTACAACCCCATTTTATGTAGAACTAGAGAAGGATATTTTTCTGAAATAATTGGAAGCTGCAGTAACAACTTGCGTGTCCTGTTTGCCACAGTAAACAGAATAAAATAAAACCCAGCTCAGCTACCTTTAGAACTAATTTCCGAATCCAAGTGTAATGGCTTTGCATTATTATTTAATGACAAAGTTCAGGGCATTAAAAATGCTATGAATTCCACAATGCAAAAAATAACCCTAAAACCACCTCGACACTAAGAGCTAACTCACTTTGCACCTGTAACTGAAAAAACTGTCCAGGAGATCATTACTAGTCTGAGTTCATCTACATGCTGCCTTGATGTGTTACCCACCAGATTTCTAAAGTCTGTGCTGAACAGTTTGTTAGCACAACTTACTCACATAGCTAACATGTTGCTTCAAACTGGAACATTCCCAATGTCTTTGAAAACTGCGGTTATAAAGCCTTTCCTAAAGAAGAATAAAGAAGAATCTCTAATCTGCCATTTTGGGACAAAGTCCTTGAATAGGTTGTTTACCAACAGCTCACTGATTTCCTCTTAATAAGCAACTCATTTGATGTTTTCCAGTCAGGTTTTAGACCTCATCGCAGCACTGAGACTGCTCTTGTCAAGGTGACAAATGACATCCACCTTAATACTGACGTGGGCAAAGCCTCAGTCTTAATTTAGTTAGATCTGAGTGCTGCTTTTGACACTGTCGATCATGGGATCCTCTTACAGAGACTAGAGGACTGGGTGGCCATAACTGGCACTGCCCCAAATTGTTTAAGGTCCTATCTGGAAGACAGAAAGTACTTTGTTGAAATTGGTAACGCAATGTTCTTTTTTTTTTGTAACGCCCAAAATCACAACAGTAACTGCGTCTCAGACCACATGTCCCTGACCTGTGGGGTTCCCCAAGGGTCAATCCTGGGACCCCTTCTGTTCAACCTCTACATGCTGCTGTTAGGTCAGTTGATACGCAGAAAAAATGTGTCCTTTCACAATTATGCAGACGACACTCAGATCTATGTCTCACTGACGGCAGGTGAATATGGACCAGTGGATTCTCTCTGTCACTGCATCTGACAGATCAGTGTGTGGATGCAAAACAACTTTCTCCAGCTGAAGCAGTCACCTCCAGTCTGTCGCTCTAAAACCTACAAATCAAGTTAGAAATCTGGGGGTAATATTGGACTCAGACTTGAATTTTAACAGCCACGTCAAATCAATAACATCAGCAGCTTTTTACAATCTAAAAAACATTGCCAAAATCAAAAGTATAGTGTCTGAACCAGACTTGGTAGAAAAGCCCTCCTCTCCCTCCCCAGGCACCGGGATGCCAGGTCCCCTTCTCCCTCTCTCTCTCTCGCTCTCTCTCTCTTCCTCACCAGGCACCGGGATGCCTGGTCCTCTCTCTTTCTCCCTCCCCGGGCACCGGGATGCCACGTCTCCCCCTCTCTTTGCCCCCTGTGGCACCGGGATACCACGTCTCCCCCTCTTTGCCCCCTGTGGCACCAGGATGCCACGTCTGCACATCTGTCATCTGTCGCGGAGAACTGGTTCTCCTTCTGAGCGATTTGAGCCCCAGTCTAGCTGCAAAAACTGAAGCGCGTCCGCCCTGTGTGTCCGAGCGAGTCGGATCTCTCCTTCAGAACGGAACTCCTCGAGGTTTCTACTTTTTCCCAAAGTGGTTTGGTAGTTTTCCTTGTCGAGAAGGAGGGTCTAAGGACAGAGGACCTGACACATGCTAGCTTCATTGCGCCGACTCATGCCGCTTAATACCTCACCGTGATGCCGCCGCCGGGCACGGAGATGCCCCCTCCAGAGACGCCGGGCACAGAGATGGCATCAAGATGCCCCCTCCAGAGACGCCGGGCACGGAGATGGCACGGAGATGCCCCCTTCAGAGCCGCCGTCGGGCACCCTGTTGCCGGGCAGCAGGATGCCCCCTCCAGCGCCGCTGCCGGGCACCCGGACACCGCCTCCAGAGCAGCCGGTCTTTCTACATTCTGGGTGTTCCCAGGCGCCAACCTGAAGCTAAACCGGAGTTCTCTGAGGAACTTCTCCTCGTGCTCCAAACAGCAACTCTTTGGCCACCTCAACTTCACCATGATCATTCCCCATCAAGTCGGTGCTCCACTTGATATGCTGTTCCATCAGCCGATTTTGGGGGTTACTTTAAGGCAGGCGGTTTACGAGCTCCTCCACATCTGTGAGCTTGCATGTCTTCAACTGCCTTATTTTAGATCGATCCAGTCACCGCCCTCCTGTTGCGCCATCTATGTTTGTGGCAATCCGGTCCGATATCCCCGCAGACATCGACACATCAACAAATGCATTCAGACATTGGTTCCCGAGGCAGAACTGTTATTGACCCCAGTTCCTCCATTCTCAGGTGCCACGTTCCAAACCTGATGGATATGTAAATACTTTTGTGTTTTAACTTTTACTGCTTTTATTGTAATCTGTCATTTATCCAGAAGAGTTATTGTTTGTCCAAACAGTGTCCAGATGACTACAACTGAAACTTTTTCTACAATTTTACAGCGTTCCTTACTGTTGCATATCTGTAGATATATATTGTATAACATAATTTTTTTAAAGGAGTATTTCTATGACCCTCTGGGTGGATCAGGTTACCTTGCCTGGCACTTAAAAACATGCCAGCAGAACACAGTCCCCCCCAAAGAAGAGGCCCTCTTCAAATCTTAACCAGGATATAAGCCCAAGAAAAAAGTGGCAGCTTCTACTAGGCCATCTTTTCGGAGACGACTGCCAAGAAGCCCTAGCATTGATAAAGCATTCAACCAATAATAAAAGAAAAAATTAGTTCTACTTTTCAATACCGCCAGTCTAGTACATGACCAACAAGGTTCTCTCTCCATCTTCTTGGATGTGTTCCCAAGAATTATTGATACACCAGGTTTGGTAAGTGTAAAATATAATACATTTTTTTATTAAAGAAAATAATAATAATTGGCCCGAAGGCCTTACTAGACAGGAAAGGACAGGAAAGTAAATTTCACTTATCTGTCCTTTTTAGATAGACCAAGACTTTGAAATTATGTTTGGAGAAGAGATGCGAAGCAGATTTGTCTCCATATGGCCCACATATTTCAAACTAAGGATCCTGGCTGAGTGTAAAAACCTCAAGAGTAATGAGCGCCTAGGATACTTTTGGATAATGAACTTGGTAAATTTACTCTTTTGTAGAAACCTCTTGGAAAGGGCAAGTTATCATGTCTGTTTGTATAAAATCAATGCAAAGACACTACACATTTTGTTAATTGAATCTATTGGGTCTATTTATTCCACCTCCAGTAGGTGGGGCTGAGGCACCTTATAGTGTATTAGCTCCACCGGCAGAAGGCATAATCACATTAAGTGAACATTTAAAAGACCAATATATATAATAAAACACAAATTTCTTAAATGTATTGATTCAAAATGTGTTTTGAAATTGAATATGCAAAATGTTTCATTTACATTAATGGCTAAGGAAAAATGCACTGCCACAAAAACTTAATTCTGATCTTACAATTTAAGATGCCTTGCATACCTACTCACCCCCCACATTAACAGACAATAATTCTTTCTCTCTCTCTAGGGTGGGATGGTGACCTGTCGAGGCTTTTGCTGTTGGTTCACATGCTTCCACCAACTCCCAAAGGCTACAAAAGAAGTGGAAAAATAAGTTCAGCTCAAGCTATTGATCATCTCGTAAAACATGCGCAGGTATGTACACCAGTTTATTTATTTGATCAAGATAGTACATGTTAATGAACATACATGATACTCTAATTGTGAACATGCCGGATTTTAGACATGGGCTAGAATGAGCAGCCATGGCCAGTGACACTCAAAGTGGTTTATGGTGACCCCTGGGGGTCCCAGGGCCATGTTTTGGGCATCCCCAAAATATAATAACAAACATGCAATGTTTTGATGGAAACCAGACCAAAACAACAAGAATGATAAAAAAATATATACACATAGTTTTGATGGTGCATGTACAAAAGCATTTCCCTCCATTTATTGTTAAATACATAAAAAAAATTAGATTTAGTGTAATCACACACATGTTGAGAGAGCCTTTTTAATGTCTTCTGTACACCTGCCAACCTGCAGGGGTTACATCTGCACACCTTGTACTCCAGGTTTGATGTGACCACCCCCTACCCCCAAACCTGGTCCCCCCCCACCTCCCCCACTACTCTCTCAGTTCAGGAACAGGATGTTCACAGGCTATTTCGGAAATCCAACCCCGAAAAGCTGCTGGACCAGACGGCGTCTCTCCCGCACATTAAGACACTGCGCAGGAGAGTTAACCTTCCGTCTTCACAGGACATTTTTAAACACCTCCCTGGGGTCATGCTATGTCCCAGCCTGCTTCAAGTCTGCCATCATTGTCCCTGTTCCCAAGAAGCCCGGATCACTGGACTTAATGACTACAGGCCAGTGGCACTGACGTCTGTAGTCATGAAGTCATTTGAACGCCTGGTCTTGCCACATCTCAAGTCCCGCACCTCCTCCCTGCTGGACCCCCTGCAGTTCGCCTACAGAGCCAACAGACAGCATCAACCTGACACTCCACTTCGTCCTGCAGCATCTGAACTCCCCGGGAACCTACGCCAGGATCCTGTTTGTGGACTTCAACAACATCCTCCCTGCTCTGCTCCAGGACAAGCTTTCCCAGCTCAAGGTGCTTGACTTCCACCTGCAGGTGGATCACTGACTTCCTGACGGATCGGAGGCAGTGCGTGCGGCTGGGGAAGAATGTCTCAGACACTCGGACTATCAGCACAGGCTCTCCACAGGGCTGTGTACTTTCTCCTCTGCTCTTCTCCCTGTACGCAAACTGCTGCACCTTCAGCCACAACTCCATAAAGCTGATCAAGTTTGCAGACGACACACCCTCATCGGGCTCATCTCGGATGGGGATGAGGATCCGTCTACAGGAGGGAGGTGGACCGGCTGGTGTCCTGGTGCAGTGGTAACAACCTGGAGTTCAACGCCCAGAAGACAGTGGAGACTCCCCCATCACCACCGTGGACTCATTCCGCTTCCTTGGCACCACCATCACCCAGGACCTCAAGTGGGAGCCCTCCATCAGCTCCCTCATCAAGAAGGCCCAGCAGAGAATGTAGTTCCTGCGGCAGCTGAGGAAAGCCAAGCTGCCAGTGCAGATGATGGTGCAGTTTTACACGGCCATCATTGAGTCCATCCTCACCTCCTCCATCTCTGTGTGGTACGCTGGAGCCACAGCCAGGGACAAACAGAGACTACAGCGCATGAGAAGGTGATCAGCTGCAGACTTCCATCTCTGTAGGACCTGTACGTCTCCAGGGCTCTGGGACGAGCAGGTCGGATCACAGCTGACCCTTCTCACCCTGGACATGGTCTATTTGAACCACTCCCCTCAGGCAGGAGGCGACGGTCCATCCGGATCAGAACCTTCCGCCACAAGAATAGTTTCTTGCCCTCTCCCGTTGGACTCATGAACACTTCTTAAACACCTGCCACTTTAACTACAACTATTCATCACTCACTGCACTGTCACTTTCTGCACTACAACTGTAAATCTAAATGTAACCTTTTGTACATAGTAATGCCTATTTTTATTTTTATTTTGTACTACAGTAATTTTAAATTGTTTCTTAATGCATGCCCTTTTGATTGAATATATGTTATTTTATTATTGCTCAGTGTTTTATGTTGCGCCTTAATGCCGAGACAAGTTCCTATGTTTGTGAATTTTGTTCATTGTCAGTGGCAATAAACCCTTCTGATTCTGATTCTGATTCTGGTACAGCAAAGTGGTTACTTTTAATTTCTTGTACTCATTCTAGTCAGTCTCATATTTTACAGATTGGAGTGAGGATCGACGCCTTTCTTGCTGGGGTTGAGCCTGGACAGCCTTTCCTACTTTGGGTTGGAAATGGGAGGAGAAATATGCAGAGGTTTTACAAGGCTATACCATGCAAAGCTGAAACATCACTTGGAGCATTTGATGAACTCTTCAAGGCCCACTTCACCTTCACTCTCAACTACTAAGAGTCCCTCATAAACTTTACATCTTTAGACAAACAACGGTCTACAACATCAACATTATAAGCGTGAAAGAAAACCCTAGAGTGAAAGAGCTCAGAGCCAGATGTTTTAACCCTGACTGTTTTTTTAATATACTTTATTTTTAAGTTTTGAAAAAATACAACAAAACAGTACTAACAAAACTGACAAATAAGGAGAAAACAAAGGGAGGAGGGGGAACAGGGAGAGGAGGAGGAAGGAGCAGCAGGGATGGATCATGACAGTATGTGAGTTCGGGTAGTGGTCACATGGTGATACATTTCTGTTGATTTGAAGAGACTGATGATCATGACAGGATTTTTTTACACATCAGACTTTATGCCCCATCTTGGCTGTCTGCTCTAGTACATAAACTTTGTGTTTAAGTGCATCTATTCATCGATGTGCCAAAATGTGGGAAATTGGAAAATACATTTAGAGTGGCAGGGGGACGTGGTGGAGGTTATATACCCAGTTATTTCCAAAGATTGGAGTCAGGATTCCCGGGGAGTTTTTTTGGGGGCCATTCTTTCGGATCGGACTTCCCTCCCTTTTACGATCATCTTTTGATCAGGTTTTGGGTTCAATGCCCCTTTCCAGCATGAACCCTCTAGTTTTCTTTTTTATCCTTTCGACTGGTCTGTGTTCCTATGGTTCCTGTGTATGTTTGTTGTTTTCGACCAGAGAGATTAAAAACATTCAAGAGTTCTCAACGGTACGATCAAAACAACCAACCCAATGGCATCGGAAGTGTTACAGGTAGCATCCCTCAATGTGAATGGCATACTGAACCCAATCAAATGAACAAACATTTTACCAAAAATGAAAAAATAAAGACATTAAATATTAACAAGATACACATTTGAATGACACTGAACATCAACAATTAACAAAAATCCTATTATTCATCATACAGAGGCAAACAGAGGGGAGGGGTTGCAATATTGATTTCAAACCAAATAGCTTTTGAATAAAGAAGACACATATCTGTCTTCTTTATCCTTGCATTCAAAAGCTACTGGTTAAGGGGAATATTAATGAAAAGGTTTTCACTCAGGGAGTGATATCAATTTCTATGCTGATGTCATGGACCTGATTGTAAACCACTTTGAGGGAAACCTAATTTGTGGTGGCGATTGGAATCTTTGCATTCAGCCTACATCAGACGTGTTGGACTCAAGAGGCACTGGAGGAACAATACATAAAAAGTTCCGTATCTTTCGCATATATGAGAACTATATATTTAGGCCTCAAGACTCCTTTCATGAACACAATGGGCAACTATCTCTGGAGCATACTCCTGGCTGCAGCGAAAAAGGCTTTTACACAAAGCTGGATGACAAAAAATGCACCAACGACCAAGGACTCGACATTCGTGATATGGAAAAAAATTACATTTGGACTTGACATGGAAATTGATACATTTGACAGACTTTGGACAAAATGGGACTCTTTCTTTGGGTTTTTTTAAGCCATAATTTTTTCTTCTCTTTCTTTATATGATTTATTTCTGATCCCTCTCTGGTCTCGTTTCCCCTTCATGGTTTTTGTTTTATTGTGTGCTCTTAAATAAAAATAAAATAAAAACATTTTAATTAAAAAAAAAAAAAAGGAAAAGCCTGCACTGGATATTTTAGTTGACATAGAGCACATTTAATTTTTTTTTAAATATTTAATTTTTTCCAAACTTTTATAAACTGTAGTGGCGATTTGCCCAGAAAACAATATTAAACTGCCTTAAACAAACCAAATCAAAAAGCCACTGATGCATTGTCCAGGGTTAGGCTCTACACAGTAAATAATCAAATGTGACAAAGAAATGCTTTATAAGTTGGTTTATTGTACGCTTAGCACAGCAAACATACATGTTTTTCCAATCAGCACAAATAGCTCCAACATAAACAAATAAACAGAACAAAACGGAAAAGGACGACCAGAGAGACCGAAAAACAAAAAACCCACAAGTAGACATCAAGAAAAAACTTTCAAAACGATTACCTGCATACTGTGAATGATGGGTGAGCATTTCTTATAACTTGCATACACATTATTTAGCTGAATACTTGGATGTGTGCACTGTTGACACAGAGGACTACAAACCTTTTGATTAAATGTTTTCAAATGTAATGGATGAGAAAACATACATTGTGCCCATTGTCATATTATTTGACCGGTTTCACTGAATGCTGCTGTTATTTGGTGAGCTTGTTTTAATACAAGATCAATTTGAAGTAAAATTCTGTGTTTTTATTGCCATTTCCCAATTGTAAGGGGATCACAAATAAGTACTAATAAGCAATTAAACAGAATGTACACTATTTAGCGTAAAAATAATTACACTTAAATAGTGTAAAATGAAGAACACCCAGCACTATAACTGCCTCATTAAATGTAAAACATATCTATTTAGTGTTATTCGTTTTGCACTGTAATTGTCAAATAATAAGTGTTAAATTCAACTATCAGAAGTGTTGTTATATCACTCTGCCAGTGTAAAATATGCAACGCTTCGAAAAGTGCAGTTCTAACTCAATCTAGTGTGGAGTCTTTATGACAATGTGAAAGTGTTGAAAATGACACTAAGAGTTGAATTGACACTCTAGAATTTGCTGAGCGTCTTCAGTCTGTCCTGGACCTTTAATCCAATAGTTATCTGCATGGGAACCCCTTTTGACATTTAGAAGACGGAATCCCTCAAATATTTAGGTGCAGGATTTGTAAAGAATTTAACTTAAAGTTTGCCATAACTTTCCCATGACCATTCTCAAACTTTCCATGAAATTAAATTTAACTTGAATTATTTATGTATAATTTTCAATAAATTATTCGCTTTTATTATCTTATTGAGACTGTATATAAGTTTTGTCATATATACATTTTTTTGTAAGACATTTCACACACTAAAAAGAACATGCTTTCTTAAAATGCTTTCATTCACAAAAATTCACATTTACAAATTCTATTAAATATTTTGCTCATGAATTTGAGGAAAATTGGACTTCCTGGGGTGCCCAGGCCAAGCCTAGTTTTGGGCTTTCACACCTCCTTGAGGGATGGGCCTCTTTGCAACACCAAGCCTTTGCCAGGGCATTGTCTCTCTCCAGACGATCAGAATGTAACCTCAATCAAAAACTTTCTACCCTTTTGTTCCTCATCGGGCCAATAATGTTCAAGTACGATATGTCATGTGATTTGTGGAAGTTGGAAGTTACTGGAAGTTAACATCCCTGCCGTCTGGGCCGGGATGTTGCCTTTTGTTACCTTTAGCATGCAGGGACAGGGTTTGATTCTGAGTGTACAGAATTAAACCATTCACTTTTGAGAAAAGACAAATTCTGTTCTGTTGTTTTTATTTTATTTCTTGATAACTATTACTTAAGTTTTTCCACAGCACGCTTACCCTTTTTCTCTTGCTTAAAGAAGGATTACTCTGGAGTTTTGATCTGTGTGTTATTCATGTGTAGTTTGCCGAGCGTATCTGGACATAGGTGCAGCAATGAACAGCAGCAGTCTAAAGCGACCCCTAAACAGCCGCGTCTTCACAAACTTGCATCAGGACGTCTGAACCCATGTTTTGTTTAACTTTTGAGAATAATAGCCTTTGCTTCCTGCCTAAGATCATCTCAGATCCACGATGCATGCAAATGAAATAAAAAAAACTGCAATAAAGACTGGCATAAAGACATGTAGAATGTTTGTGGGCTCAGAAACATGGCCAGTGTTCACAAAAGCTTGAGTCCACGCTTGGGAATGTTGTAATTTCTTACCACTATGAAGCAGGCGTGGGACGCATGTCTCCATTCCATGTTTATTCCGTGTTTGTAAACTCCATGTCAATCCTCTCTTCACGCACTATTCATTATCAGTTTTCCATTCCTCAAAAATAATATATTAAGAATGCAGCACAAGTGATTTTCCAGTGTGCATCTTGCGGGACACAGGTCTATTCAACAGTGGTGTGTGCTTCAAGTGGCGTCCTTCGGGGTTGTGGTTCAGTGCCGTTTATTCCCCGCATCGGACTCATTTGATTCCGGGTCTCGAAGCGGATCATACTCCGTGTGCGCTTCGGTCCTTGGTTCGCTGCATCGGCAGACTCTCTCTGAGTGCGGCCTGTGCGTCTGTCAGTGACCGTAGGTTCAGGCTCAACGAGGGTCGCCAAAGCGTAATTACAGAGAGCTGAAGGAGCTACTTTTTCGAACTAACCACAGGCTGCGCGTGATTCGATGCTTATTTTTCTGGAATAAAAATATATACTACGACTTCTATGATGATGGCTATTTAGATTGGACGTGTCTGTTTGGCTGCGGTCGTATCCATGATATTTTCACTTATTTTGTCTTAAGTCTTACACCAATGAGAATCAAGCTAGCTACACCTAAGGTCAGACGCCCAGCCAAAGCGTCCAAACGCATTGGAGTAGTTGTGTTTCCCAGTGTTGCTGTCCTCTTAGTCCGATGGCAGAGCAGGTGGAGAAAGTGGCTTCAGTATATTTACTTTACAAAGACAGAGGCGATCGGCTCGGGGGCTTATCTGGGTCCTGCAGATACTTCAGAGGTGAGCAGAGTTTAGTGAATATCATTATCTGCTCCAAGAGCTGCGACTGGATTAGTTCTTTGGTGCGGGGTTTGTTTTGGTCCTTCTTCCGGGTAGTGAAATGCTTAGGTACGTCACTGGAGCGTAATGTCTGATTTGTTGCAGCAATGAAAAAAGCTTTGCCCAACTTTTCTGCCCCGGATGCTCTGGCCGCTCTGGCCACCTTGGATGCACGTCCGACGCTCAAAATGCAGGATTCGCGTCCACATAGACTTTGAATGTAAACTGGACGCTTTGACGCTGCGGTCTGAACGGGCCATAAGCTAGCTAGCTCTGCTCTGGCGCTAGCCTCTGCGCACTCAGGCACGGGTTGTGCCGCTTCTGTACTAGCCGCTGCACGTCCAGGCCCCAACTCAGGCTCTGCTGTTGCCTTGGCGGCATCGCGCAATCGCTCCAGCTCCAGATCAGGTTCTTCTGCAGAGGAGACTCGGAAAGGGCTAGGGAGTTTATGGCAGCGTTACGGGAGATTACTGAGAAGATTACAAAGGTGGCAGATGCGTGATTTGAAATTCAAGAATGGTGAGCTGGACACTCAGGCTACGGTGGCTGAGGATGAGGGGTCTGACCTGAGGGACACCGTCTCTACTTTACAAACCAAAGTGGCAGACTAGAAAAACCAGGTGCATGTTTTGACAGACAAACTGGACAATCTGGAGAACAGAGAATGCATTAAAGAGGACACTGAAGGTAAAGATGTGGTCTTTATATCTAGGTCTCCATAAGTATATGGAGACCTAGATCCCCCAATATCTCAATCTTCCAACAAAAGCTGGCAAAATAAAGCTAGTGAAGTTTCGCAACTTCAATAACAAGCAGCGTGTCATGGCTGCATCCAGACTTCTCGCCATGGGCCAAACCGTATCAACCAAGCCCCAAGTCTCTTTCGTCAACAACTACTACTGACTATTAGTGGTCAATAAACATAAAGCTTTTGATCCGGAGAAATCCTACTTGAGAGAGAAGAACTTGGAATATGCTCTACTTTATTCTGCAACACTGAGGAGCAGTGTGAATGAAAAATAGGAAGATTCACTTCAGCGTAAGAGGCATTAGCATTTACCAATTCAATGCAGGATCTAGTCTGACATCTTCTCCCTTAATTTTCTTTATTTTAATGAAAGGTACCTGGAATGTACTGGAGACATGTGAGTATTTGCCCAAGTATGTTCCAACTTTGGTTTGTAAATGCCCAGGTGAAAAAGTTATGTCAACCGTACCTAGATATTTTTTTCCCTAAACCCTCAGATCTCTTTTTGGATGAGCCTGCTTTTTTTTTTTTGCAATTTGTTTGTTCTATTGTGTGTGCTTGTTGTGGTTCCTATGTTTGTGTGTTGTGTTCAACCAGAGAGCTGTTTAACAAAAATAGAATTACAAAGAATGATTTCAACATGGTTAATACAATGGCATCTAAAAGGTTACGAAAAGCATATTTTAATGTTAATGGCATATTGGGTCCAATTTAGTGGTCAAAGATAATGACAAAGATGAGAAAAGACTAAATATATCATATACCTACAATAAACCCAGTTGACTTTTCTATGCCTCATACATGGGCAAACAAAAGAGGGGTGTGGCCATATTGAGCTCAAGCAGAATAACCTTTGACGAGAGTTGTAGAAAAAGATTCAGTTGTAGTCATCTGGACTCTGTTTTAGAAAAACAAAACGTTTCGACTCTCATCCAAGAGTCATTCTCAATCTATGAAACACGTCTGAGAACTCAGGTTTATATCCTACTCCGTGAAAGCCCTGCCCACAGTGGGGGACCCCTGATAATGGGCCATCGAAACCAAATGGGATGGGCCTATTGTTCGACAAGTCTGGTATTTTCTGCCACAACACCCTCTGAACTTTCAAGGGGAATAATATCTAAATTATATCAATGCATTTCTAATCTGGACAAATACTCCACTAAATATATAGAAAATAAGTAGGAGGGAGAGAGTGGTCTTGTTATGACGGACAAAGAGTCCGTTTGTTCATCCCTGTGGAGGACTACATAATCACATAGTTTTGTTGGAAGAATGTAACATGTTTTTTCATAACACCATGTCAAAGTACCCATTACTCACAGGAAGACACAAACTGTTGGAGAAATTGTGGAAGCAAGGAGGCAAACAGCTTTCATGTGTTCTGGGACTGACATGTTCAGAATTTTTGGACAGAAATTAAGGATGTACTGCAGACAGTTTTTTGTCCTTTCATATAAAGCCATTACACTCAATTTTTGAACTATGTACTTGGGCCTAAAATCTCCTGCCATGTACATAGGGAATGGATACCTTTGAAATGTTATTTTGGCAGTGGGAAAAAAATCCATAACAAAAAAAAATCATCCCCCCGATGATCAAGGACTGGACTGACAAAAAAACAGGAATTAGACTCTGGACTCGTTTGGACTGTTTTTATACTTTTTTTTGACCAATGTTTTGCTCTCTGGTATGTTTGTTTATGTGTTTTATTTTGAAAAACTTCAAAATATAAATTAAAAAGATAAATAATCAAACGTTCTGATGTAATGTAAAAGTAAAGAAGCGGAACAGCATTAGGCCAGACCATGAGCTAGACCAGGGGTCCCCAAACTTTTTCCTGTAAGGGCCACATAACTTTTCCCTTCTCTGATGGGGGGCCAGGGTCAGTTTGTAACAGAAAAAAGTGTGACGATCGCAGGGGTGCCTAAATGTAAACATGTATTGTTTTCCAGAAAGCCACATATAACCCTTTCCGAGATCAAATAACCCTCTCTGGGTTCTTCACAGAAAGAAAGTTTGTGTTGTGCCGTGCACAGTCTTGGGGTAAAAGTTCAGCTTCAGTTGTCAGAGCAGAATCTATGACTCATATGAGCATGAATAATGCGTCTCTTGTATTGTTCAGGGGGCCGGGTCAAATGTGGAGGTGGGCCGTATCCGGGCCCCGGGCCGTAGTTTGGGGACCACTGAGCTAGACTTTAAGATTAACCCGATATTTTAATCGATCCGTGGGTGAAGGTAATGACAGCTGGCTCACTCCTCACTCCGTGCGCACCATGGATCTACTAAAATAACGCCTTTTGTCAGGTCATTAACTTTTTTACAGTTCAAAATACTCCTGTTTTCTTAAAACCATTTTTTTATATTTAGCGTAAATTCACGCTGGCCTCTGCGCCGCTCTAGTAACTCTCCCTACGTAAGCCTACGTAACTTTCAGGCCAAAGAGAAATACAAACCTGAAAATCCAATGGATTTGTCAGTCAAAACATTATACAAATTCAAATGGATAGTCACTAATAAGGGTTACATTTAATTAAGACGTACTCTCAAATTATATTTTAGTTTAGCAGAACATTAGCAAACACACAGACCTGTAAAAATGGTTAATCACTAAGTAGAGTTGCATTGAAGCTAAACTGTACTCTAAAATCTTATTTTAGATTAACAGTACATTAGCAATCACCAGACACTGCAAAAACAGTTTGGTAACTCATTGGAGTGGCATTTTAGTTTAGCTGTACTTCCAAATTATATTTTATTTTAGCAGATGATTAGAAAACACACAACCCCCCCTGCACAAATGGTTAATCATTAAGTAGAGTTGCATGTAAGCTTAGCTGTACTCTAAAATTATATTTTAGCTTAGCAGCACATTAGCAAACACCAAACCCAGCAATAAAACAGGTTAGTCACTAACAGGAGTTGCATTTAGTTTAGCTGTAGTCTCAAATAATTTAGCTTAGCAGAACATTAGCAAACACACAAACCCTGCAAAAATGGTTATTCGCCAAGTAGAGTTGCATGTAAGCTTAGCTATACTCTCAAATATTTTAGCTTAGCAGTACTTTTTTAGCAAACACCGAACCCTGCAAAAAACAGGTAGTCACTAATTTAGATCACCTTTATTTTTCCCACAATGGGAAATTTCAGTGTTGCAACAAAGGGGTACAGAAGCAGATTAGGCACAGTATAATATTAAAAACAGATACCTTAGAAAAGAAAAAAAACGAAAAAAAACAAACTTAAAAAATAGTTTTTTTAAATAAACTCTTATAAAAACAGTTAACTTAGAAAAAAAGAAAACTCTTATAATCTTAATAATAATAACCCTCTTATTTACAGCTGGCATATGGACAGAAAATATTGCACAGGGATGATTGAAATTATGTCACAGTATTGCACAGGATCATGAAAGCCGAAATGACACGTTCAGGACTAACAGTATTTGTTGTAAAGTCTGACAGCAGCAGAAGGAAAGTCCTGTGAAACCTCTCCTTCACACAGCAAGGGTGGATCAGTCTGTCACCGAAGCTGCTCTCCAGAGTGGACAGAGTGTCCTGCAGGGGATGAGACTCATGGTCTAGCATAGATGTCTTTAGCCAGGAACCTTCTGTCCCCCACCTCCTGCACCGAGTCCAGAGCACAGCCCAGAACGGAGCTGGACTTCTTGATGACTTTGTCCAGCTTCTTCTGTGATGCTGCCGACTCTGGCTCTTCCTGTACAGTGCGTCTCTGTGATGAGTCCAGTCCAGTTTGTGGTTCAGATGAACACCCAGGTACTTGTATGAGTCCACTCTCTCAATATCCCGTCCCTAGATGTTCACTGGTGAGGGGGCAGCAGAGTGGCGTCTGCGGAAGTCCACCACCATCTCCTTGGCCTTCCCTGCGTTAATAAGGAGGTGGTTCTGCTGACACCAGTCCACAAAGTCCTCTGTACACCGCATCGTCGTCGCCCGTGATGAGTCCGATGAGGGCAGAGTCATCAGAGAACTTCTGCAGGACGCAGCTGTCCGTGTCATGTCTGAGGTCTGTGGTGTAGAGAGTGAAGAGAAAGGGCGCGAGGACGGTGCCCTGGGGCGCCACCACACTGCAGGTGCGAGTGTCAGACACACAGTCCCAGGCTGTCCCCCAGCATGGTGTTGAAGGCGCTGGAGAGATCAAAAAATAGGATCCTCACAGTGCTGCCAGGCTTTGCACCACTTCTTGTTTACAAACACAGCCAGGCCTCCTCCTCTCTTCTTACCACTCTCTCTTGTTCTGTCTGCTCGCAGCAGATGAAAGTGGCCCAAAGCGACAACAGAGTCCGGCATTTCTGGGGTTAAACACGTCTCCGTAAAAAGTATGACGCTGCTGTCCCTGTACTCCCGCTGGGACCGCGTGAGTCCCACCAGCTCAGATGTCTTGTTCTGGAGAGAGCTCCACGCCATCGTCAAAAGTGAGAACAGGTCTGAAGCATCTTTTCCCGGAGTTTACGTCCTGCGCGCCGGCCTCTGCGTGTCTTGAGTAGCACCTCCGCTGGAATCTCGTGTCAGTCCCAGGTGAAAACCACCGCGTTCTGGAGCTCCAATAGCTGATCCTGTGTGTAGACACGCGTAGGCCGGGGGGGCTGGGGGCCAACGCACATCGTAGCGCCAAAAACATGCAATAATCCAACGGAAAAAAGTCTAATCAAAGCGGAGTCCTGGCCTTACAAGGAAATGCACAAAATTCCAGAGAGTATTTACAAAATTACAATATATAGAGCAAAAGAAAAGTTGTTAAAGAGGTAGAGCGTTGCAACGAGCAGTGGGCTATCACAAGCGCCCGGAAGTAAAATTGGAGTTATCACTAGGACTACCAGGATTTCAGAACTACTAGAACTCCCAAGCCATCAATTTGACAGTTGCGCTCTGGTGATGACGTAATCAAAAGAATGATTCTTCTAACGCGCTAAAAATTGGTCTATTAGCCTCTTTAATGAATATTATCATTATTCAGAGAGCCGAAATTGACCAGCATCAGCGGAGGAAGGAGGAGGAGGAAGGTTATTTGCGATAGAAAATCTGCTCTTACAGAGAATATACGCATATTTATTAATTGATTTGGACCCATCTTCCTAGAAAAAAAGCCAGCCAAATACTATTATAACACAGGATTCGTAAATACCTTGAATATTGTCACAGACAGAATACAGAATATACAGAATATGCCACTCACCAGGCGATGTTACCGGGGCAGCTGAAGCAAGGGATGAAGTTCTTTGTCGCCGACTCACTTCCTGGTTTGACTGAGCATCTCAAAACCCACGAGTCCTCGAGTCTGACTCGCCTTCACCTCCCGAATGAAACCTCATCAGTGTTTTGAAGCTTTTGCCAGGGCATCTTGTACGGATAATCGCTTCAAATCCAATTTACTTCTTAGCTTTGCTGTGAGAAACACTAAAGTGCACTGTCATCCGCAGAGAAAAATTACAGCGTTATTAATAGAGCCGTCAAATTGACGAGTGTGGGAGTTAGAGGTAGAATTACTCAGAACTAATTTTAATATTTTTATTTCAGTTGAATTGCAATATAGGGATGAGGTAAAGAAAGAAAAAGGTAAAGAAAAAGTCAAGATCTCATGAATCTGAAAGAGCAACGTAACCAAAGTAATTAGACATCCAATTCTGAAAACCGTCAAATTGACGGTCTTGGGAGTTCTAGTGTTAAGCAGTTGGTGTCATGGTCACACAGGAAGAAACCCTGGGATTTACTCCTTGCCTTATCTGTAGCGACCTATCCCAACCTTTTTGACGTTGCAATCCAGGCCTAACGCTCTTCCGTATCCAGATTGTTGGATATAGAACTACTCTGGAGGGATTTAAATATCCTCCAAAATCAAAGAAACCATATGGCTAAGGTGAAATGGATGGATGGCACAAAATATAGAGATGATCAGTAGAGAAGTGGAGGATCACTCACAAAATGGCTCCAACACACCGGCCTCAATTGTGTAACAGTAAATGCGTGACCCCATGCATGAGACTTTGTTCTTCACAAAGCTTCTTGTAGGAGGAAGATTTTGGAGATGGGCCTTTCCAACTTCCCTGTGTCTTTAGCACAGTTCTAGTGCACAGTGCGCACTAGTCCATTCTTATCTGAGGAAGTACTTATGACATACCAAAACCCAGGAACCAGGAGGAGCGGCGTGATCCATCACTACAACAATGTCCCCGACTGGGACATTTCTGCAAGACTTAGACCACGTTGGTCTCTCCTGCAGCAGAGGCTAATACTCCATCAGTGTCCATCTTTTCCAGAACAGATCTGAAAGGTACTCCAGCGTTTTCTGATGCATTTGTCACTTTCCTGAAACAATCTTCCCTTTGAGCACCAGAATGTGATTTGGTGTAAGAGCCTCCCAAGTTTTTCACATCTTCCCCTGTGATGGACCGGTCATTGACAATAGCTTCCACTTCATCTGAGCACCACCCATAGGTTGGTGCTCAGATTTTCATCATCGAGTAGCTACTGTTGTAGGACAGAAAAGAGCACCTCCCGAATATCATCCTGTTAAGACGCTCCCATACACGTCCATGGTGGGACACAGTGGGTGGATTAAAAGCCCAATTAAGTTCTTTTGACACTAGAATTTGGTAAATCTTGGAGTGGTCTACAGCTGCCAATGCAGTTTGCCGTTATTGGACCTCATTTGACAGTCAATAGATAAAACGCCTAAAGGCAGTGATACAAGAGTCAGTCGTTAGAGAATGTGCCACCTCGAGATGTACAGCTTGGCTGGCAATGCAGATAAAAATTACCCCATACCTTATGACTATCACTCGACCTCTCTTGACCTCAAAAGGCCTAAAATGGTCCACACTTACATTGGTCAAAGGTGGAAGGTTTAGACAGATACGCTCCTCAAGCATATTGTCCATCTTCTGCTTTGTGGGCTGTGCTGTGTAGCATCTGCAAACACATTCAGAAATTATCTTTCAGCAGGCTGAGTTAGCATTAATAATCTATTACTTCTACCTTAAGAGTTTAGAATATCCAAGTTCTTCCTGCATGATGTAAATACCGCAGAATGAGCTACTGTCTTTTAGAGAGAATAAAAAGATGCTTCTGCTCTTTGGACAAGAGCGTGACCTAGCCTTCCACCCACTCACAGTAAATTATGTTGTAGCACAAGGTCAAGGTTGTAGAGGGCACAATTTATTTGATTAATTTGTGTTAAATATCTCATGTTCAATGCACCGATTGCCTGGGAGGCCCAAAAACTACCTTTTAGTCTGTGTAGAACTTATTTTCTCTTGAGGTCAGCAGCCTTATGTTAACTAAGACAACCCAGACAGGCTTCCGGAATAAGGTGTATAAAGGACACAGGAGTAGGCGGAGCAGCCTGCAATTCTTTCATTTTTCTGTTTAACAGGATGACTTTGATTTTAAACCAAGCCACTGAGTTTGGACCAGTATGGAAAATAGTTCTACAGCCTCGAGGTAAGATTGTCTGTTTTCACAAGCATTTACAAGGACCTTTGGGTCCACAGATGAAACAAGCTGGGGTTCAAGGCGCTCTGGCCACTCCTGTTAAAGTTTTTGGGGAAAGGGCCATTTATCCACCTGTGACAGGCAAGGAAACTGTCTTTTGTCAGACCAGGATTGGATTTCGAGCCAATGCATCTCCACTGAAATACAGTCAGTCTATTCGCCACAAAACTAGGAAATCGTTTGGAGTTGTTTTGATGTATCTCAGCACCGTTTGACTGTCCAAAAGTATGAGTCCATCAACTGCTATGATAAAACCCTCTTTAACAGCTTGTCCACCCTGGCAGCCGGAACAGCGGTAGTGAGTTTGAGGCGGGGAAGCGTGGTCTTTCCCAGCATGATAGCTAGATTCCAATCCCATTCTGCTGCTGGTTAAGACACATAGACTCATATCCAAGATCGCAGCCATCGGCAAAACCGACTGAGGAATAGGAACATCCAAGGACAGACTTTCTGCACATTTCCTGTAGCATCAGTTTGGGCAGCAGCGTGAAAGGTGCCAGAAAGCCCAGGGGGTCATGGATGGAACGAATCAGATTTAGAATCCACCAAGAGCTGAAAGGTGAATGTATCGCCCTCTGGACACCAGCTCAGGCCCAGGGCTTTCTCCACAGGATGACTATCCCAATCCAGCGCTCTGGTTGTTTTAGAGCATTTCTCCGCACCACTGACCGACTGTCCATTTTAGGAGCAGGAATCCTCCCTTTAGGCACAGGTTAGTGAGGTTGGACACCAATTACACCTTCATCCACATAAAAAAGTTGTTGTAAAGTGTGTCTATGATCTAGAGTTTTTCTCAGAGCATAATTTGCACAACTTTTAGGGAGGAAACTGCTCCGAAGATGTGAACTGTCATACATTGGTCCACACGTGGGTCGGCTGATGTGCCACCACAGAAAGCGGAAATAGTCCACATGCTTTGCCGACACCTTCATGTGATGGACATGGCCTATATGGCGATCATCAGTGCAACTGGTTCCTCTCAGAATCTAGTCATCATCATCATCAGGATGGAGCCTTCCTACCTCAAAGATGCTATAGTACCTTATCATCCAAACAGAGCAATTCGCTCTCAAAATGCTGGACTTCTGGTGGTCCCAAGAGTCTGTAAAAGCACAGTAGGAGGTAGAGTGTTTAGCTACCAAGCTCCTGTGTTGTGGAATCGGCTTCTTGTCCATGTTAAAGAGGCTGACACAGTCTCTTCATTTAAGACCAGGCTTAAAACGTTCTTCTTTGAAATCGCTTATGGTCAGGCCAGTTAGGAACAGAATTAAAAACCTACAGTTCCCAGCTATGCTGCCCTAGGAGCAACTATGCTGGGGGAAGTATGGCTGCTTGAGCACTATCCTCTGCTTCTTTCTACTTTTCTATCAAAACAATATTTAATATTTAATTTCACTTGCAATTTCTTCATCGCGTTTCCTTCTTTTTCTCCCACTTCCCCGACGGGAGTGGAGCAGGCACATCGAGGACCTGTGAATCCAGATGCTCCTCAACTGCCTGGAGAAACGGTCCTCTACTCCATATGAACGGTTCTTCATCAGCCTCGAAGAATTGGTTCTCCTCCTGAGTGGGTCTAGCTCCACCGTCTATCTGCAAATTGAGGCGCGTCCGCCTGTCCGTCCGAGGGAGTCGGATCTCTCCTTCACTGTAGAACTCCAACAGGTTTCTACTTTTTCCCAAAGAGGTTAGGTAGTTTTTCCAGGCCAAGAAGGAGGGTCTAAGGACAGGGGAGCTTGGGACATCTGTCTGAGTACACAGGATGCGTGGGACATTTCCAAGTTCCTATGAACATTGTTTATTTTGTTTTGTTTTCCTACCACTCGAGGCACCTACTGTTCTGATTTTGGGCGTTACAAAACCAGGACACCAGCCGGTCCTCCCTCCAGTAGACAGACTCAATCTCGTCCGAGATGAGCCCGATGAGGGTGGTGTCGTCCGCAAACTTGATCAGTTTTACAGAGTCATGGCTGGAGCTGCAGCAGTTTGTGTACAGGGAGAAGAGTAGTGGAGAAAGTACCCAGCCTTGTGGAATCCTGTGCTGATAGTCAGAGTGTCTGAGACATTCTTCCCCAGCCGCACGCACTACCACCGATCCGTCAGGAAGTCAGTGATCCACCTGCAGGTGGAGTCAGGCATGTTGAGCTGGGAGAGCTTGTCTCCGAGTAGAGCAGGGAGGATGGTCTCGAATGCAGAGCTGAAGTCCACAACCTCGATCCTGGCGTAGGTTCCCGGGACGTCAAGATACTGCAAGATGAAGTGTAGTGCCAGTTTGATGGCATCGTCTACAGACCTGTTGGCTCTGTAGGCGAACTGCAGGGGGGCCATCAGGGAGGAGGTCAAGGACTTGAGGAGGGGCAGGACCAGGCGCTTAAATGACTTAATGAATACAGACGTCAGCACCACAGGCCTGAAGTCATTAAGTCCTGGCGGCCTCGAACCTGGAGTAGAAGGTGTTGAGTTGCCCAGTTTCCAGTTGTCTGCAGCATGGGGGGCTTCAGGCTTGTAGTTGGCGAGGTTGTTGTCAGAGAACTGCTGCTTCAGACGCGTATTATACTGTGATCTAGCGCTTAACACCTCCCTGTTAAATCCATACTTTGCAGCTTTGTAGCGCTCTTGGTCACCAGCCCTGTGTGCTGCCTCCTTCTGCTGCCTTAACTGCCTCAGTTTTGGTGTGAACCAGGGTTTGTCACAGAATCGAACGTATGTGTCACAGTGTGTCCCAGTGTGTCCCAGTCGGGGAACAGGTGAACCATGGCGTGATCATAAAAGCCCACAGCGGCTCGGGCCACGGCGCAAAATGTGTTGCTGACTGTTGTGTAACAGTGTTCAAGCATGTTCTGCTCTCTGGTTGGGACTTTAATAAACTGTCTGTACTTTGGTAGTTCATCGCTGAGATTCCCCTTGTTAAAATCTCCCAGGATAATACACAAGGAATCCGGGAAGGTACGCTCCACACTCAAAACCTGGTCCGTGAGCGCGTGCTGTGCTTCCTGCACGTTCGCACTCGGTGGGATGTCTAGAGACCTGAACCAGCAAGACTTGAAATGGGGCAAGACCAGGTGCTCAAATGACTTCATGAATACAGACATCAGTGCCACAGGCCTGTAGGTCATTAAGTCCAGTGAGCTCGGTCTTCTTGGGGAAAGGGGCGATGGTGGACGACTTGAAGCAGGCTGGGACATGGCATGACTCCAGGGAGGTGTTAAAAATGTCTGAAGATGGGAGTCAGCTCATCTGCAGTTTCTCAGGGTGGAGAAGGAGACACCATCTGGTCCAACAGCGGTGCGTATTTTGATTAGGTAGAGATATTGGTATGTAAATTTTACATCCATCTTTAAAAATGGCTCACCAGTGCAAATGGCTCTCCCATTTTTCAAAACAAGTAAAACCAGGGTAGGCAGGCACCCCTCCCACTGACGCACCCTTCCACGGTCACGATGATTGCGAGGACCCTATATTACTGCTTGTAGTTTTTATTCCATTTTGCCTTTGCATCAGGGTGTAGATTGCATTATCTAGAACAATAGGAGCTTGGGGCATGATAATTCATAGGACTATACCCATTATATCTGTAGGACTATACCCATTAGTTAACGGTGAGTCACGGTAAGGCATCAAAGCTAAGTAAGGATCACTGGACTTTAACAGGTTTTTGATTGTCCTGACTGCAAGCTCTGCCTCCCCGTTACTCTGTGGGAAGTGCGGACTAGATGTGATGTGTGAGAAACCCCATTTTTGTGCAAACTACTGAGGACCATTATCTGAGCGCACTACTTCTGGCATGCGCGAAAATAGACTTACAATGGTCTAACAGCCCCTGAAGTATTAAATGTCAGTTTGACGACTTCAAAAGATCCTTGAAAAGTAGTCCACAATAGTCAGATATTGTTTTTACCAAACTGGAACAGATCTGCACCTACTGTACAGTATGGTCTTGAAGGAAACTCACTCTCTGGCACATGTGTCACAGTTCTCTATGAGTCTTTCCTTGGTTGGCTAACCACTCACAAAGAACTGCTTGAGCTGCTGCAGGATGTCTTCCTTGTCCTGATGGATTTGTAACTAGTCTATTTTCTGTTGCAGGAATGCTGGCCACGATTGCGTAGAGGTCGACCTCTTTCTCGTGTAGGTGCTCCTCTGCACATACAACTAGTGCTCTCGAAAAAACATCAGCGGTTGCGATTTCCTTTCCAGGCACATGTGATATTATGAATGAAAATCTCACAAGCCTCATTTTCTAAAAAAACTGAATACGTAGAGGAAGTTAATCCAGATTCCTCGAGCCTAGTAGTGGGACTTGAGGTTTGGGATCGGTCTAGATGTCAAAGTCTTTTCCAATCAGAAACTCAGCGAATCTCTCACAAGCCCACTTTGTGGCTAGTGCTTCTTTCTCAATTAGTGCGTAATGCTGCTCCGTGGTGCTCAAAGCTCTTGATGCACATGCCACTGGTTTCCAGTCTTTTGTGCTGGTTTTCTGCAATAGCACAGCTCCAAGCCCATATGAAAATGAATCCGCTAAGACTAGAGTGTCTGCAGAAGGATCATACAGTGCCAGTCCTGGAGGTGTCAAATCCTGTTTTATGCTCTCAAAAGCCTGCAATTGCTGTGGCCCCCAATTCCACATATTAATCTTTTTCAAAAGTTCTCTGAGAGGTTGTGTCTTTTCAGCTAAGTGTGGCAAACACTTTCCCAGATAGTTTGTCATGCTCAGGAAACGTCTTACCTCGGAAATGTTGATGGCACTTTCATGTCTTTTATTGCACTTACTCTGGGTCTGGACTGACCCTAGTTGCCTCAATAACTTGTCTGTCCAACTTGTAGAGCCTCCTTCATCTGTGTACGGTGGAGATGGCATTTATGACCTGTAAACCTGTCTGGCCGGACAAGATATATAGGCTTACAATAGTCAAGATGCTAAATCGACCAACAGAACCGACTAACCAACAGCCACCTACTAAATCAACTAGTCACACAAACGTAAAACAAACTCCGCGATCCTCATTTCAAAGATACAAACGCCACCAAACAAGCCACCAAAAACTTCTCCCAACTTCACAACACCAAACAGACACAACAGACTAAACAGGAAAGGTTGGTGGGTTTTACCTTAAATGGGTTAGTGTGATTGTAGTTTGTACGTAGCAGAGCCCATGTACTCTGATCATCTTCGAGCCGACTTTCAAACAGGATGTACTGCAAAAAATGAATGTCTGAATGTTTTTTCCATTTGTCTGATGTGTGTCATCCACTTCTTTGTTATGGCCTTTTATCCGCCCGCCAAAAGTACATTCCAAATGTATCCATTGATTTGGTCCTTGACAGGGGTCTTGAGGCTTGGAGCGGGATGACAATGTCAAAAACAGTCTGCAGTGCATTATTAATTTCAGTCCAATATTTTTGAGCAACAGGACTGTCCCAAAACATGTGATAGTGGTTTACCTCCTAGCAACCACATTTTCTCCAACAGTTAGCATTTCCTTGTGAATAGTGAGCACTTTGACGTGGTGTTAGGAAAAAACTGGACACATTTTTCCCTCCACATATGATTTTGTGTTTCTTCACTGAGAAGTACATATATTTTCCAATTCTTCATCAGTCAAAATAAAATTACCCTCTCTTTCCCATTTATTTTTAATATAATTGTAGAGAGGCTGCCTGACTCATCAATACATTTCTATAATATTGATATTATTCCACTTGAAAGCGCCGATTTATAATCTTAAACAAATAATTCAATCAGAGAATTATGGCGGTCATTGATTTGTTTAATTTCTTGTTTATAATAACTCTTTATTTGTAAATACCTATAAAAGTCCTGTTCCTCTAACCCAAAGGATTCCTTCAACACATTAAAACTTTTCCATGTGATTTTCTTTTACCATCTGGTAAAGAACTTTTGTACTTTTTGCTATACAGACTTTAAATATCAAATCTATGCTGCTAGGTGTAAAATCCTGGTCATATTTAGGTTTTGTGTTTTGATTAGTTCTTTCCATGTTGTAAGCACAGATTTTACCCACGGGTTCTCATGCCCCTCCAAATGGCTCAACCGTTTGTAGCACAACATTACTTTTAATATTTTTCCACTGAGCTTCATACTCTGGATCACACCAGTACAGCCATGATTTGATGTGAAATTAAGTATGTATTAAGACAAGGCAAACCCCATCTTCCTTATCCTTTTGATAAATGTAGAGTTTTGAACCTGATATGTGTTTTTTTGCCTTGCCATACATATTTTGAGATCAAAACAGCCATTTGAGGATGGAGAATTGGAGAGTCTGGAAAAGGTAATTTCATAGTTTCAGTCCTTTGACTTCAGTTTAGGATAAGAGTACATTTTTGAGGTATTTTTTTTATATTAATAAAAAGAGGGATATCATTTTTCTAATAATTGTTGATAGATCTTTATGCAGGACCACACCCAACTATCTCAGCGATTCCGTAGCCACTTAAATGGGTAGGTATTTCTAAAAGGCAAATGGGGTCCCCAAAAAGATAGATTTTTTATTTTTTTGCATATTTAGACATCAGACCATTTTTTGGAAGAAATTGCATCAAATTGGGGATGGAAATTTCTGGTTTGGTCAAATATAATAGAACAATCTTATGCTTCATCCCATTGATTGTAACACCGTGAATTGTTTTTGGTTGTCTAATGTATTCGGGCAGTGGATCGAGATACAAAACAAACAGGAGGGGTGACCAAGCACAGCCCTGTCCCACCCCACTTTCCAGAGTCAATTGATCTGTCTGGTGGTCATTGATTTTAATTCTTGATGTCGGACCATCGTAAAGAGCCCCAATATTTTTTACAATGATTTAACTAAATAAGGCCAGCTAACAGAATCATAAGCTTTCGCAGCATCCAAACTCATGATTACAGCTTTGTTTTGTTGTTTTTGTTTATGGTTCATTATGTGTAGGGATCGTCTTATGTTATCGTGCATCTGTCGTCTGTTAATAAATCCTGTCAGATCATTGTGGATTAAATTTGGGATATTTTTTTCTATTCTTTTATACACAATTGAGATAGTCCACATTCAGAATATAAATGAGTCTATATGAGGCACAGTCAAGTCGGTCCTTCCCTTCTTCAGGTAGTCTTTAGGTAGAGATATGATGGCTTCTTTCCAGCTAGGAAGGGTCTGAGTATTTTAAAGAGCACAGTTAAACATTGAAAGCAAAGGGGTAAGTGTTTCTTTTAGCTTCTTATACCACTCTGAGGTGAAATATCATTGAATGATGACAATAAATCTCAGCGGAATGATGATCATTGTTCTTTAAACTTTTGATTGCACCTTGTATTTTCAACACTGCTATTTAAACTTCTCATTTTTCATTTTGCTCTTCTGACAATGGGCAAAGCGAGGGTGTCCAGAAAGGAGTGCATATCATCTTCTTTATCGCCTGACATTTTAGAAACACGTTTTTTATAGAAGGATTCAGATGTTGATGGAATTTATTCTCCTGACATTTTAGAAAAAAGTTTTTTATAGAAGGATTCAGATGCTGATTGAATGTAATTCTTATTTCCGTAAGATTGCATTACTTTGCCTGTCCCATATTTAAAAGGATAATAATTTAGAAACTGTTGATCTCTCTAGGAATATCTTTGTTTGAGAGAGCAAAGAGCATGTCCTGTGAGGTCAGGTCATTAATTTCTCCTCTTATCTTTTTAATTTCCTGTAGGATTTGAGGACTCCCCTTCTTTAGCTCCAGCAGTTTTAGTTTATTTTTCCAGATCATTTAGCTTTTTTTTTCTGAGGCTATGGCTGGAATTTTAACTCTCATTTTAACTCTCCCAGAGGATGGGCGGGGAAGATTCTGACCACCCCTCTACATAGCTCCGCCCTCTAACAAACAATAGGCGCGTTCGTGTTTAGCTACGCCTCGTCTGGATGATCGATAAAAGTTGACGTATCCAATGAGAGCATTGAAAATACATCCAGCAGCCCCGTGAAGACCAGTGGGGTTAAGTGCTCAACCTCACTATTGTTTGGGTTTCAGGTTCTTGTAGGTTTCGGACAATAGAGTGGTTATTGCCCCAAATATTTTTTTCAGTATTTGTTACTTATTTCAAAAGCTACTGATACGTTAGTGATAGGTAATACCCAGTAATACTGTGGCCAGTATTGCCATATTTTTCCGATACTGATTCCAATGACTTTTGTATTAAAATTATTGCAGAGTTTTATCTTGCATGCCTCATTTTAACTCTACCCCTGCTTAAACCTATCTTAAAATGTATTTGCATATACTGTTTTTCTAAAATGTATTCGAATTTATCTAAATTCTTTCTTACTATTTAAAAATTTGTTAACATTTTTGTTAACATTTGTACATGAGAATAAATACTTTTCAATACCTTGTCAGTTAGTACAATATGGATCCATCATCACAACTGAAAGGACATCTACAGAAACCTGCTCCTATGACAGACTACAATGTACAGTTACATTTGTAATGCATTACAAAATGTTACTGTTTCATTATGATAATGTTTATGCAACTGTTATATGGTCAAGGGTTTGTCTTGAAACATTTATTCTACCGTTACCTGTTTGAATAAATACATAATAAATAAATAATAAAAACAAAATTCACAACTAACTATTTAAACATTTTCAAAGGCCAATTGAAGGAAGCCATAATCACAGCAAGCCAAAACACCTCTTCACTTCACTATTTCCTTCTTTTTTTATTTTATTTTTTTTAAAGGATTTTTTTGCCCGTAGGCTTTATTAGATGGGACAGTGCAGCGTGAAATGGGGATGAGACTGGAGAAGGACATTGCAGCAAACTGTCGAAAGACGGATTCATAGGACCGTTTGTGGGTTTAATATTTAAAACTGACAACTTTTGTATTATGTTCGCGGTTTATTATGTTTGCGGGGATTCTCGCCACAAAGGAAAAGAAGAATGGCCGTCTACGCGCCAAGAGCTGTCTTAAGTTCTGCAGATTCCTTCGATTGTTCTGGTTCGGTTTAATCCTGAAATGATCACAAACTACACAAACCAACCTCTTTACAGTCTGACTCCAGCAAAACTCTTTTACTCTCTACTCTCCAACACCAAGTAAAGTGCAGTTGTAAAAGCTCACCTGCAGGGGGCAGCCTCACACAGACCACAGGAGCACTGTCAGAATGTAAAGCAGAAAGTGGCTTTAAACTTTATTCATATCCACATAAGTACATACAGAGAGAGGACTGCGAGTGTTTGGGACAGATGCATGAGTGGCAGTGGTGCTGTACACTGTGGCCTTAGAAAAAGATGAGACGAGTGCTTCTTTTCAAACGGGAGGAGAGACCTGGAACACACTAATATCACAGAGTAGAAGTTGAAGTATGGAGCCAAAACAGGTCCAGAGTCTTTGAAACTGAAAACAAAAACATGTGAAAAGGGAAGGGGAAATCAAGTTTAAATGTTGTACTGTGAAGAACAATGAATTAATTTCCTAAAGCTAACATTCAAAATGTAATGCCCTTTTGTTTGACTGAATATATGTTGTTTTATCATTGCTCAGTGTTTTGTGTTGCACCTTCATGCCGAGACAAGTTCCTATGTCTGTGAAGTTTGTTCATTGTCAATGGCAATAAACCCCTTTCTGATTCTGATTCTGATTCTAATTAACTTTCAAATGTATTTATAGGTTTCAGACTTTTCTTTCACCCGCAGATCATCTTTTCAAGTTTCAAATTAATAAACTAAACCCAGATCAAGTCCAGACTAAGAACTAAAAATCTAATTAAGTCTAAACTAAGTCCATGCCAGGTCCAGAGGCCTCCCGCGGCAACAGACTAAAACATTTAGAAGAAAGAAATAGATCCTCAGAAAAGTGAAAATAAAATCTGAAACCTGAAAGTAAATTAGAAACATAAAAAAAGTAGTTGGAATGTCAGTTTTATGAAATCAATCTATCATTTTCCACTGTTAAACATTAAATCTTGCTTTCCCAGTTTCAGTTGTTTTTCTGTTTCAAAGATTATGGTGCTTTTTGGATCCACAGCAGAGGGAACCAGAAAAGATTTGTTATTATAATATTGATGTTAATAGATATGGTTTTCCACATTAGTAAACTCATTGTTACAAATTGCTGTATAGCTTTTACAATAACTTGTTTACAGTTTTATCACATTATACATGTCGAACCTGTAAAGTGAAATGCATTATATGCAGAGGTGGGTAGTTACATTTACTTGAGTACTTTTCAGACACCATACTTTTCCTCCTAATATATTGTACAGTGTAACAGTCTCTTACTTGAGTAAACTCGTTGGTTCCTCTTTCCACTGTGAGTAAATCAAGTGACAAAAGCTTATTGTTGACAATATGAAAGGATTTGAACATTTGTGTTTCTTGAACTGCTCCTTCAGATATCATTGTGGTTTTCCCATTTTTGTGTCCATCTTGTGAAAATACCAGATTTTGTGCTTTGCATAATATTTTGTCCCTCCAATTTTGAATTATAAATTAAATGTTATTGTAACTGTTTCATACTCCATGGAAATGTTATCACATGGCCTGGAATGCACCACAGCATCAAATTAAAAGCAGCTATCTCCATGGAAACAAGCAGTTGATGTTGCAGTTACAGTTTGTTTAAAAGAGGAGTTGGTACCACTTTATAACAACTAAACCTTAATTAGCCAAGAATAAAGCAAAAGACTTCATTGATAGTGAACAAACAGTGTATTAAGACTGACTCAGGCTTTGTAACTCAATTAAATTAGTTTAGGGTGTTAATTAAGTTGTTACTGAGTCTAAATCAGTCTTAATAAATGATTAGTTCATTATGAATTTATCAAGCTGAGACACTCCAGGTGAATAGGAATGACAGATTAGACTACTTATTCGACTGAAACATAGTTACTGTAATTATATATACAATTTTAATGAAGATGAGTTTTTTCTATTTTAATTTTAATTTGGTGATGTTAATATTAACCTCCTGGTTAGACATGTACAGCAGGTATGACGTAGCAAGACCAGCAGCCATAACATTAACAAGGGCCAGCACTTCTTATGGTTAGACTCCTTTAGTTTGTAAAATAAATGTTTAAACGACAAAAAAAATGTCTTCCGTGCACATTTCACTACATTTTGGTGTTGATAACATAGAAGTATTCCATTTAAGAACTCTCTGCTACTTCCTGTATTTGTATTTTTCAACATCCCCCCCCCACAAATTGTAAAACTATTTACCACAGGTGTAAGCTCACGTAACAAAGCCAGAATCAGAATACATCACAATCTGTCAAATACACTTTAAATTTAGAGATATAAATTTGAAACTTCTTCTGTAGTTTACTTGCATCTATAAATACAGTATTTTATGTAAAAATGGTCAAAACGGACAGTGCCAAGTTTAAAACTCTTTCTGCATTCTTGTTGAAAACTGGTGTAAAAATTCTTGGGAGTTAAAACTTTAATACATAAGGTTTGGATTGAGCTAACACGAGATACTTCAAGGGCTGTTCTTTATGTCTCTGTGGGAGAAAAATGCGTTTGGAGAAAACGGCCTTTGAAGTTACAACGGAAGTGGATTCTATGACATAATAAAAGTGTAGAAATCTTGTTGAGAGTGTAAACTGACCAAAAAACAAACTAACAAACAAACTTAAATTTTTAAAACTTTTTTTGCCTGTAGTGTCTCCTCTTAAGACAAAGTGTTGTTATTATAAAGCGTAAGTTTAATGTCATACTATGGAACATTACCTTACATTTGTGGAAGGATACGACATAGAATTGTTGAAGAATTTAAACTTTGTCAGCTTTTTGTTTCTTGGGCTTCTTAAGGTCAAGCACACAGACCTATTTGACTTGAACACAGGGGTCACACCATCAACCTTCTTCAGATTATAAGATATAAATTTGCGAATGGTGCAAAGATATCCAAAGATCTTACATTGCAATTACGTGAATGTATTCAAAAGTCAAAACGCCACAAACGCACCTGCCCACCTCTGCGCTGTCGTGATCACATCAGAACCATGTCAGCAATTTGACCCAAAAAAAAAAATAATCCATCCATATTTAAAGCCTTACAGCGGCCCTGAGGCCAAACACAGCAAGAGATCGTTTTCAGACGTTTGCATGTTGAACAGATGAAAGCAACTCGTCGTCTGGGGCCGCCGCGCGCAGTCGCAGCTTTTCAGGTTGTAAGTGCTCATATTGTCCTCATTTTCCATTTGTGGTGGACTGGTCGAACATTTGGTATCAGTCTTTCAATCACAGAAATGTAAAGTGCACACAGACACAGAGATGAGAAAGAATAAATAATATGGTCAGAATTCAACATAAATAAATCTAACAATCAGCAAACCGATGCGAGGACATATGACGCACGTCTATACAAGTCATTGCACATTGTCACGTAGTTTAGGAGTGAAAAAGCAGGTCTCCGTATTTAGAGTCCTGAAGTTTGCCGAAGTCTGATGTTTTGTCCTGGGCTGAAGAAGGGAGAAGGTAGAATAGTGTCCCAGAGTTTACAGGTTCATCACGGGGAGCATCATGGGGAGCATCGTGTGCCTGGTTGTGTAGAAGGGGGTATGGGGGGGCCGGTGGTGTGGAGGGGGGCGGTGGGGCACGGAGGGGCCGGTGGTGTGGAAGGGGGGGCATAGAGGGGCCGGCTGGGTTCAGGGGGGCAGCAGGGGGGGCTTGAAGGTGCAGGCGCCGCTGCACTGTCGAGGACTCAGCATCTTACAGGAGAAATGGTGCAAGGCGTCGTGAGCTTCTGGAACAAAGGGCAGAGGTTACAACAGGGACAAAACAACATTCACTTTTCAAGCATTTCCTGGGTAATTATTATTCTTTTAAAAAAAAATATATATATAACACACAAAAAAACAAAAAAACAAAACAGAACAGGACGCAGAGAGTGAAAAGACAAAAAGAAAAGAGCATGACTTCACCGACCTAAGTCCCTAAGGCTGTGTTCTTTCATGGCTTTGGTGTGAAGCTGAGCCTCATCACCAAACATCCCAAAACACACTGAAAGTGATACATGCTTTGTCGCCATGGCAACACAAGGCAAGAATTTTTTTAATCAGGATGAAGCAGTTTTGTGTCAAATATACATAAGGCTATCGTGTCCAAGTCCATTCTTTCACAATGAGTGGGTTCAATATTGGATCATAAAGGCTGTTCTATGACACATATCTGCTGGATCTGAATGTCCAGTACAGTTCTTCTGCCCGTGCTGACCTCCTGGCCCATAATGAAAGGCAGACTCATGCACTGGGCAGGTCTGGTGCGTGTGGACAGTGTGTGACCCTGCGGTATCAGCTGACCCCTGCCTGTACTCCGAGCCTTATTTAAAGCGATGTAACCTGAAGCCGGCGCACTAACGGCCGCCATTAGGTCCCGTCTGCTGCATGTAAGCGATACATGCAGGCCTAAGCCTAACCCCAGCACATTTTCCACACCACGATTTAGGAGAAAATGAGCTAAGAAACTGCACAGGTTCAGGGTTTGGATGTCACACGGTCTAAGACGACAATAGGGGTAAAAATATTTATATATGGCAGCAGTTTACAGGAATAAGAGCTGCATTTCATATGTACACGGCTTTGAGGTGGTTTCCCAATAAAGTAAAGAGCATTGATTTGTGATGCAGTGATAGAGTGTCACTGGCAGATACAAGGATTGAGGAAGAAAACTGTAATTTATGTAGAAATGACTCTGGACGACCAGTTTCACATTTTCTCTGAGTGTACAAAAGCTATTGAAACCCACAGAAAAAGTTGTATTTAGTTTGTATTATTGCTTCGAACAGAAAAAAAGCCTGGCACGATAATACATTATAACTTGTGATTTAATGCGGGAGAAAATACACTGGAGAAAATGCCAACCTTCAATATAATGTGTGAATAAGCACTTAATTCATCTTGATTTAAGTTTATTTTACTTTAAATAGGATCTGCTAATAAAACTAGTGTTTTTATGTATTTATTTTTATTAAAACAACACTCAAATACAGACCGATACTTAATTCATGCACTTTTCCAGTGTGTAGAGGAGAAGCTAATTTAGGCTGCAAAAATAAACACGTTTAGTTTGTGTCGTACAAGTTATTTTTTCAAAAGTCGACAGCTTTAATCGTATCGTACTGAGGAAAAACAACAAAACGTTAAATAAATAGTACACAACTTAAATACTGAGCCCAAAAAAACTATTGTTCCATCTCTCATTTATTGAACAATAAATCAGTTTAGTAATATTTGTGACTTGGTGCCTACTTGAAAGGGCTTCTTGTTTTTTTGTTGAAGAGAAAATGAGGAGTGGGAGAGAAAAGGAGAGAAAAGGAGAGAAAAGGAGAGAAGGAGAGAAAAGGAGAGAAAAGGAGAGAAAAGGAGAGAAAAGGAGAGAAGGAGAGAAAATGAGAGAAAAGGAGAGAAAAGGAGAGAAGGAGAGAAAAGGAGAGAAAGGAGAGAGAAAAGGAGAGAAAAGGAGAGAAAAGGAGAGAAAAGGACAGAAAAGGAGAGAAAAGGAGAGAAAAGGAGAGAAGGAGAGAAAATGAGAGAAAAGGAAAAAGAGAAAAGGAGAGAAGGAGAGAAAAAGGAGAGAAAAGGAGAAGGAGAGAAAAGGAGAAAAAGGAAAGAAAGGAGAGAAAGGAGAGAAAAGGAGAGAAAAAGGAGAGAAAAGGAGAGAAAAGGAGAGAAAAGGAGAAAAAGGAGAGAAAAGGAGAGAAAAGGAGAGAAGGAGAGAGAAAAGAGAGAGAAAAAGGAGAAAGGAGAGAAAGGAGAGAAGGGAGAGAAAAGGAGAGAAAAGGAAGAAAAGGAGAGAAAGGAGAGAAAAGGAGAGAAAAGGAGAGAAGGAGAGAAAATGAGAAAGAGAGAAAGGAGAGAAGGAGAGAAAAGGAGAAAAGAAAAAGGAGAGAAAAGGAGAGAAAAGGAGAGAAAAGGAGAGAAAAGGAGAGAAAAGGAGAGAAAAGGAGAGAAAAGGAGAGAAAAGGAGAGAAGGGGAGAAAAGGAGAGAAAAGGAGAGAAAAGGAGAGAAAAGGAGAGAAAGGAGAGAAAAGAGAGAAAAGGAGAGAAAAGGAGAGAAAAGGAGAGAAAAGGAGAGAAAAGGAGAGAAAAGGAGAGAAAAGGAGAGAAAAGGAGAGAAAAGGAGAGAAAAGGAGAGAAGAAGGAGAGAAAAGGAGAAAAGGAGAGAAAAGGAGAGAAAAGGAGAGAAGGAGAGAGACGTACCTCGGACGATCTGCAGCTGTTGCACCATCTCCTCTCTGTAGGACAATTCCCGCTTCATTTGGTCCTGGAAATTATCTGACAATAAAAGGAAAAGTTTTTAGTAAAGGTCAGGTTTTAGGAATGCTGGTGCCCGATACTGGAACCTTTAATAGATTGGGTATCGATTCTCATTTTGTCTGATTAAAGCTTAAAACGATCGCCCAATCATGACTGATTATTATAAAAAATAGTCACAATTAAAAATGGTAATGTTCCTCTGGAAAAATGTCAAAAAAGAATAATCAGTAATATCTAGAAGTCTTCAGTTTCCATATTTCCACCTTTAAATGGTTGATATTATATAAAAAGTCTCAATGTACTATAGAAATAATGGCTGAATAGTTCACCACCCAAATACTCGTTAGTTGCATCCCTTTACTTACCAACTTCAGCCAAGTAAATATCAACATTGTGAAGCTAAGAACCTACAACATTCAGAGGTTATTTTACAAAGTTTTGCTGTAGTAAAGTTCCTGTAATTGCTGAATAAATAAGATTGTTAATTTTAAGATTTTTAGATATAATTGCGGCATTAACAACGCTTAATCTTTCAGGACGTTTTGATGGCAAAAAGGTTTGTTGATTTTGAAGTGGACTTTTTCCACTTGTCCTTTTGCTGATGACACCCCGAAGAACGTGCACGATACGAGAAGAAGACGAACACAACAGTAGAATTCTTAGTCGTGCGGGAAAAAACCCCAAGAAGGATTATTTACAACAGAGCTCCGAAATGTGGAAGAAACCGCCTGAGATCAGCTTTGAAACAGCCTGTAGTCGATCAAGTTAATGTTATTATTTTTGCAAAAGAATTTCTCACAAATAAAATGTTAAAAAGTACAAGAGTTTGACAGATGAATAAATGAGATTTCAACATGAGAGCAACAACATTCTCCCGTCTGCGCTTAAATCCAAGTCTATGATTTTCTCTGGGACATTGTAACTTCAAAAGCTGTTTTGTTTTTTTTAAATGCATTTTTCTCCCACAGACACGTACAGATCAGCCCTTAAAGCAGCTCCGACACACCCCAAATTTGACAATCGTAGAAATAATTTTGACGGATCAAACAGAAGGATTTGTTCTGATCTAGCTCTTTTTATGACCATTTTCAGTCTAGTTTACTCAAATACTAAACTATCCAAAATCCATTCTGTAAGTTCCCAAAATGTCAACAAAATGATGCAAGAAATGTAACCCCATATGTGTAATGTTTTACTTAACTCAACGTTATAAGATGCACCTCAACTACAGCTATCGCCTCTAGTGTGAGTCCACCAAGAGATCATTTACAAAAACAGATATCCTCTTGAGAAAATATGTCCTCCACGCTTGTGATTTATAATGCTACAGTTGAGGAGATTTGCTGAATAAAGGATGGAATCATTGCACCATAATAGAAACCTCCAACAGTGCACAAGAACATTCCGCTGCAAAGCACACATTGTTTTGAAATCCTTTTTTTTTTTTTTTCGCATTTTAACAAAAACGTAAATTCCTGCTGTTTGACTGTCACACTTTTATTCAATTTTATTCACTTGTGTCAAAGACAGTTGGTAAAAAGTGTTGATATAAAACTACACATTTATCTTTACCTTAACTCCAAAAAGATATAAAAAGTTGAATGCGGTAAACCAAAGTGTGTCCTGCAGCGTGACATGAAAAATCACACTCCTATTTTTCCCAAAATGCGGGACTAAAATGAGCTCCCTTTCAAACTGAAGTTGTTCTTGAACCCTCTGGAGTACAAACAAAGGCTGGACTCTTTGTGAAGCTGAGACTCTGTAGTTTTGGCCTCCGATGTCTGATTTACTCTGACTAAAAGTGTGATTTTAACTTCTGCCCAGATTTTCTTTGGGAAATATAAAGAACAGTAAAGCTGGTGTTGGAGAATGCCTGACTGACTCTGGTTCGGGCATTTGTTGGGTTTTGACAATTCCTCTTTGAAAACGGATGCTAATTTCACCTCAATGAGTTTTAGGGACTTGTAATGAAGTAACAAGGTTCCAGGGGGAATCCATAAAATATGTTAATTTTAGGGTAATTTTGTATTTGTTGTTTTAGAGTACAACCTGAGCCTGATTCATCCCAGAATGTTTGATGCTGCAGCTTGATAGTTTCCTTTCATCAGAGGTGGATAAAAATCAATAAATGAAGAACAATTCCGAGGGCCCGCTCCATTGTAACAGTTTGACATTACAGTTACACAAAAACCAGAAGAAGCGCATTTGTCATTGATGCTCCAGGACAAACGCTGGGCTTCAGGGTTTAAGACATCAAACAAAATCATTATTGTATTCTTATTTTTGGAAACTCCATTTTCCCCCTCTCGACATTCACCGGTTAGTCCACTTGACTAGTGACTAAAACACTAAATGTGATTTTAATAATTGAACAATTGTATGATAAAGGAAAGTCACAGGCGGTGAAATTAATACTCACAATGGACCTTTTTCATGTAAAATATAAATATGGGCTACATTTATTTTGCCCATCTTGGACATGTCAAAGATTGTAACAACACTGAGTTTGATGTTTTTTCCCACCTCTGTCTTCCATTATAAATACATGTTTTGATTGATCTATAGTGACTATCATTTATTGATTTTCAAATAATTAGTGGTTGAGGTGAAATGTGTGAGTTCATACTGAAATGTCTCCATTTACCCCCACACCCCCACACCTCGCCCCAGGTGAGTGTATGCCCCCAGGACCCTCCCAAATAAAGAATACACACACACAGAAAACCAAAAACAGTTTTCTGTAACTGCAGTCATTTCAGTGTGAACTATCAAAACCACACATTTTTCCTCTTCTGAAAAGGAAAAACCACAAATGATCTGGATATTATAATTTTAAAATGTCACTGTGCAGCAATCAAAAATACTGTTATGATGGAAGTCCATGAGGGAAATATGGCTCTAACAGAAGTGGGGAAAAACCTCCAAAATCACCAAAGCCAATGATGTTTCTAATCTTTGACATGTCCAAGACTAATAAAAGGTAAAAACATAAATTCAATCTTTATTCACATTTTATATTGAAAATGGGCCATTTCGGTTGTTATTTTTACCACCTCTGTGATTCGGCTTTTTCATGGATATTTTGTATCAGTATCAAAACGGAAGTGGATAAACAGATTTAAGGTTTAGGGTTAAAAGAACCTTTGAAATATACAAACATTCAATTATATTTCTAGTGGATTAAAAGGGCGCTAACAGTAAATTAGGTTGTTGTTTTGTAGTGGAAATAAAATTGTAATTGTTTAAAAAAAAATCTATTTGTGTGGGATAGTTATCTGTACTTAATTATTAAACTAACATTATCAATGTATTAGGTTATTCATGCTGTATATTTCAACATGGGAAATGTTTGGTAACAGGAGGCATCATGTTAATGTCACATGTTCAAATATCTAAAAGCTACAAAAGTGCGTCACATGGCAGGACAGAACAAAAGGCATTACACTCACGAACGTCAAGTACCCACTTATCTGTTTTCTACAAATGAACTCTTCCTTATGCAAAATGAGCTTTCATAAATCAACCAAGGCCTTATGGTTTTCCTTCATCAGACGCTGACTTAAGTTGTACATGTTTGGGGGAGAAATGTGCTTTGCCATTCAAATATATATATTTACAAATATAGAAATACATATACATACATACATACACACATACATACATACATACATACATACAAATATACGGAGCAACAGACAAATGCAAACGCTCATGTGTCCACAAGAAGAAGCGTGTACCTTTTAAGTGCTGAAATTCTCTCTCCAACTTCTTTCTAAGCTCCACTTGTTCCACCAGCTGCTTCTGGAGCTCCTCTGCAGAACAAACACACACACACACACACACACACACACACACACACACACAGTCATTTTCTGGACTTCCATTAGTAAGTACTCAGTGCAGAATAAGATGATGTTATCACAGGTTATATACAGTTGCTCATTTGAATTATTTTACATGTTTTACAATCACTCTTTAAAACATGGTAATAATAAAAGAGGTTTCATCAACATATTTAGCAGGACAAAGCTCGACACAGTGTCTCTACATGCACATTGGTAAAAAAAAATGTTTTTAATTATTATCACAAGAAACAATAATAAAACAATGTAAATACTTTTGTCTGTTTGAATGTGCTGTGCCGAAGGTGTGTATTTTTTGTCTATTTGTACCTTGATTTTGAGCATGTAAGAAACATTTTGAAATAAAGTGGGCCAGTACTGTTTATATGTCCTATAACACAAGAGGAACATAGGCCGACATATTTAAATAGAATAATAAAGCTCCCATAAGATTGGGGTCAATATTGTTGGCCGTACATTACAATAACTAAAATATAAAAATACTGAGTAATTGTGTATGTATTCAGACAATGATGACAAAAAATGCTTGTGATTTGTTTTGTTTTTTTATTCCAACAGGAGTCTAATTTGTTTGAGCTTCTAAATCACAATTCTTTAAGCTGTCCTTTTACTTTGCTTATATTTGGATGATTTATTAACAAAAGCATTGCACACCAAAGCCGTGAACCCTGAATAAAAGAAACCTTTATTTGGATCTCATGTCTTGGCTCGTGTTGCATTAATGACTAAAAGCGCGAGGACGCAGCGTTTCTCCTTTTAATTTGAGTCTGACGTGTCAGAGCTTTTAATTACACTCAAGTGTCCCATCGTCCTTTGCGCCGCACTGATGCCGTGCGCGTTTTGGGGCGTTTACGCAGCGTAATGGAAACGTCAAACAAAACGCAAAGGATTCTCCATTTGTTTGTTCTTAAATCCCACTTCGTGTCCCTGTTTACGGCCGGAGCTGTGTGCGCAGGCGACGTAAGCGCGGAGCGGCACATTCAGGTGCGTTTCTGCCGCTCCAGCCGCGCGCTGCTGCTACGGTAATTGCCATTCATAGCCCCGAGCTGCGGCGCATAATAACGGAGTCCCAGGGTTTTTCCAAGCGTTGTAAAATAATTAGCTGGCGCGCCTCGGGCTTATGGCTGTGTTCGTTAAAATATTAATAGCCTCTAAACGATTTGTGCGTACAATAACAAGTCAAAACTCCCACATCTTGTGATTAAGTGGTTAACAACTAGGAAACACTCCAGGCCCACAAAAATGGAAATGCTCAAACGGGAAATGTTGGCACGGTGTAGTTAGCGGGCCGTGCATGGCGCGGAGAAAAGCAAAGGGTTCTCAGTTTTTTTTTTATTTTTTTATTTTTTTTTATAAAGAATTAATGACACGTGAAAGTTTATGTATCCAACAATAACATACACACACACATACAGGAGCGACCTGCACATGAGCGCGTCAGTCTCGGGAGGCCACGTGTAAACACTGAGCCATGATAATAAATATTAGCCTATTCCTGACAGGGAAATGTTTTATCCTGTCTATTTTTACCAGGCTTTTATACAGCATAGAAACATTCACGTAATAATACGCTAATAATGACGATGATAATAATAATAATAATAATAATAATAATAATAATAATAATAATAATAATAATAATAATAATAATAATAATAATAATAATAATAATAATAATAATGATAATAATAATGAAAATAAAAGATCTTCCATTTGAATTATATAAAGTTGTGTTCTGTGTAGCCCTGCATGTGTATAGTGTAATCAAAGTTAAAATAAAACGACAGTATATATATATAATACAAATTTGTGTAAATAGTAAATACCCTTTTTGTTGTCTTGATGATTCGTACCTTTGGCCATGTTCTCCAGGTCTCGCTCGTGTACACTGATGTCGATGCGTAAGGCTCCATCTGGAACATGACATGTGATATTGAAATGTTAGTGACACACACGGGCCGCTCTGCGTGTGTGACTGTGACCGCTCACCTGCTCTGCCCGTGGGCTCCTCGTGCGGCCCCGGGCTGCGCTGGCTCTGACCGTGAGGCGCGTGAGTCGCATGAGGCGCGTGAGGCGCGTGAGGTGCGTGGAGTAGTCCTAAACACAAGTACTCGTCACGCCAGAAGGTCACAATCTGCATAAGGCTCATAATGAGGACAATAGTCACCGTTTGGTCTCGAGTGTTTCGCTCCAAACGACTGGGGCTCGTGCGGGAGCGCTTGCGGGAGTGCGTGGCCGTCCTTTTCAGCCCCGTGCGCCTGTAAAATGAGACGCACAAAGATGCGTAATGACGCACGGTAAGTAGTCTATGTATCATTTCTGAACTACTTCACGTAATTGATCTGATGCAGCACGCGCTAAGTCCAATCAGCGCAAACACGCACGTGATCACAGAGAGCGGCTTTACAGGAACATCTGTATTTTTACGCACTGAATGCTCTTTGTGCCCCGGGCCCCGGGCCCTTAAGTTCTCACTGCGTGTGTAGCACTGAGTGGACTCTTATGGGGGCCTCAGGGGCCATTATAATGTGCTACCTCTGGGCCTACCTCGTGCTGTGGGGAGACGGTGCGCGTGAGTCTGTCCTCCTCTTCCACACACTGGGCTGCAGGGCTGCGCATACACTCGGGCACGCGCTCCACTCCCGGGGACAGTCTGTCCGGGGACGCGCTCAGAGGCTCGTCCACGTCCACGTCCGGGTCTTCGTCCTCCGTGTCCCGCTCCGGGGACGCAGACCTGAGGCTTGAGCCCTCGCTGATGAAGTCCGGGGACACATGCCCGGAGCGTGCGCCATACAGTTTGGCGATGCTCTCGGCGTCGCGCACCACTGGCCTGAACGCGGACACGTAGCTCATCTTTCTGTGCGCACTCTCGTCCCCGGAGCGGTCATCGTCGGTGCGCGTGCACGAGGAGTGAGAGCTGGAGCAGCGCTCCTCGTGCGCGGGACCCAGGCTCAGCGGTGGGCTCCGGTCTCTGTCCTCCAGCTCCTGGCGCGCGCCCAGTTCCACGGGCCCGGGCTTGTGCGGAGATGCGAGGTACGGAGGCATGGGCAGGCCCCCAGCCCCGGGCCAAAACATCGGGAAGGCCGGGTACAGCTCCTTGGCCGTGGGCCACAGCAGCCCGGACACGGTTTTGGGTTCGTCGCTCTTCTTGGGGCACAGGCCGTAACTGGGGAAGGGGTAGGGCGGCGGGAAGAGTGGTGGCGGCAACTTCTGCAGCTGCATGAAGCTCTTACTGGGCACGGGGATGACGGGGTAGCTGCGCACACCCCCGAGGCCTGCCCCGGGGCCAGGCTCGTCCTCGCAGCGCAAGCTCTTGTGAGGCACTTCGGCTCGAGTCTCAGCACTGGAGGAAGAATGGGCTTTGAGCGGGGACGGCGGTAGAGTCCTCTTGCGGCTGCCTCCGTTAAACATGGCTTTGACGTCCTCCCACGCGTGGCTCACGTCATCCGCGGGCTTCTTTTCCGTGAGGCGCAGATGGCGGCGCCAGGAGTTGAAGTTGGCGGCGTCGGGCTGCAGGTAGCGCGCCTCGGGAGTGCGGTGCGAGTGGAAGATGAACTTGTTTGGGGAAAAGTACATGCTACACAGGCTGCACTTGATACACTTTGCCCGTGAGCTGTTGTAGCGCGCGGGGATGAAGTTTCCTCTGCAGCCCCACGCGCAGTCGTGGGACACGTCAAAGGCGAAGTTCTCGGGCAGCTTCGGGGGGCTGTGCTCCCCCAGGAAAGACTTGCACAGGCGTTCAGCCTCGCGCTTCGTGATCATGCCGCAGCGGCGGGACGAGATAGGCATGGCCCCTGCGCGCCGCAGCAGCTCTAGCTGCACTGGCGTACACTGCACGCACGTGATGCCCAAGGCCACGCGCCGGTTGTGGATCTCGTTGTAGCTGTAGTTCTTGAGCAAAGTGTTGGAGATCTGCGCCAGGCACAGGCGCTCTTTCCCGTCGATCACCAGCGACACGATGGGCACTCCGTACAGAGACGTCTCACTCACCTGGTTAGGCTTCAGAGGCGGGCCCGATTCCTTTAGCGGTGGTGACGAGTCCCGCATCGGTGGCCGGGCCATGGGCTCCATCCTCAGACCTACACAGAGCACACGTGTCAGTCAGACAGAGCTGTGGCCCCGCGGTGGCCCCTCAAAGCCTCAGGAGTTACATTTGACATGCAGAAGGATGGACGCACACTGGCCCGAGGGAAAGCGATCACTGCGCGGCTAAACACTCTAAATATCAGCAAAAAACAACATCATTTACACAGGATAAAAGGGGGCTGTTTTTTACACTCCTTTGTTCGCTTAGATACTTGTCCAGAGTCTAATTTACACTATTGTGCCGGCTCTTTGAACACGGTCTGATATTAACACACTTTTTTTCTCACGTCCTCAGCCCCGGTAAACGGCACATCTCCGTTCGTCAGGTGAGCCAAGTGGATCTCCAGTGCGTTAAATCGGCTCAGGGCAGAAGCCGCTGCTTAGAACGTAAGATGCTGGAGAAGGATGAGCACAGGAGGAAATAGCGGATGAGCTGCATCAAGGCGCTTAACGGTGCGCACGAGGAGCCCGGTAAGCCGCTTTCTGGGTAATTACACAGGTCTGAGCGCGTCTCCTCAGAGTTAATAAAAGAGGAGCCTATTTATAATGAAAGCAGATGACCACATGAGCCCGAGCTGCGGCAAAACGAGGCGATCGGGCCTGGCTCAGGTTCACAGCGCTTTTACAACAGATACTTTAGTCCAACATTAAACATGAGTGTGCGTAATGTGTGCGTAATGGGCAAAATTCTTCTCTTAGATTGTTTATCAGTTTTTATGTAGTTATTTTTAATGAAAATAGCTCCTTCAGATAACAGTGGGACGGAGTCTGAAGCATGTGTCAGAGTGAGTTAGTGTCGCTTAATGAGCTTTTAAATGTGGGACACTCCGTGCTGTGCGGACGCTTTTACGCATAATGCCTATTTCAAAATAGTGTTAATGTTAAATATATTATCTACTAATTGCTTATATTTCAGGGCACAGTTATTAACAAATAGTATTTAAAATATGTGCGACTGTAATTTTCCAGACTTTGGACCAAAAGGGACAATTACGCCGGATATATTTAAACTACATGTGTAAATGTGTGTGTCTTGTTTTGCTTTGTGTTCTTTTGTATTACATATACAAACTGAAAAAATAAAATAAAAAATTAATTCAATTTTAAAAATAAAATGTGTGTGTGTGTGGGTGTGTGGGTGTGTGAGCAAGAGCGCGTGTGTTAATGCAGAAATATGTGATTTCTCATGTTAATGGTGAGAAATCACATATTCGCTTCCATTTGCTAAGACAGTACTACATTGCTAAAATCAACACTTACTATAATTAAAATGTTAATAATTAAAAAAAAAAAAATACTCATTGTATTCCTAACGACAAAGGAGGATCATTGTGCAAACGCGTGTTCTAGTCAAACGCAATCATTTCGCCATTCTTTGACAGCACATTAATAACACGTATCTTCATCTGAAACTCACACACGGGACGTTTACCAAACAGAACCACACGCACCTGTCCCTGGTCCACGCGCTCCACGGCACAGTCTGGGCCCGCAGAGGAGTGACAGTAAAAGCGCTTCACAAAAGTCAAAACTCTTCCAAAGCGTTAAATCCAAGACCACGCGTAAAAAGCACCGGAGCCTGAGTCAGTGGAACCGGAGCCGGAGCCGGACCTCCATCCTGCCGAGGCTCGCGGAGTGGAATGCGGCGCGCGCACAGGAGGCACGTGGGTGGCACCTCTCTCTCTCTCTCTCGCTCTCTCTCTCGCTCTCTCTCTCGCTCTCTCTCTCGCTCTCTGACATGTGTCCATCCTCCCTGTCTCACGCACGCACACTTTAGCTCAACATTAGCAATAAGCAATAATATCGTTAATTGTGATAAAAAGGGTGGACAATAATGGTTTGCTGCAATCGACTAACCGTGACTAGTCGACAATTTAAAAAAAGAAGATCCATATTAGCCATATTTTGAATGTTTCCCTGGACTAAACGACTCTAAAACACGTTCGTTCCTTTTATAATAAAGGCAGTAGCATTAGTAAACCAAAACGTCAAAAAAGACAAAAACATGAATGACTTTCCTCAATAACAAACAGATCATGTTGGAGGGTGTTAGAAAACAGGCAGTTGGATATTTGGTCCTACATTGAGCCCATTTTAGTCCTGGTGTGGACTATGTTTGGTCCTAGTCCTGATCTAGTCCAGGTTTTTTCGGGTTCAGTCCTGGTTTATTTCCCATTTTGATGTGGTGAAAGTGTGAACACAGTTTTAAATCACATACAAGTAGATTTACATAATATTTCTCTAAAATTAGACAGGGCAGCATTAGGGTATAACTCCTCCTGTGGGCGGGGCTAATCTAGCTCAGGGTAGTTTAGTTTATTTTCTCAGACCTATTCCATAAGACTGAAAAAGACTTGTAATGCAAGGTGAAATGTCTTGATAAACACACACACACACGCGCGCGAACACACACACACACACACACCCACCCACCCACACACACACACACACACACACACACACACACACACACACACACAAAGCACCACCCACCCACACACACACACACACACACACACACACACACACACACACACACAAAGCAGTGCAAACAGTGGAATAGGTGAAGTACGTATCATTTACATTCATTATTCAAATGCAAATGGGCTAAATTAATACTTATTTTTGTTCAAGCTTGAACTGATTTTAAAAAATCGGTTCTAAATGTGATTCAATCTTTCAATCTTTTAAAGTATCCATTTTTTTTGCAAGTGAATCAATTAATTTTAATACCTCAGTCAGTATCGATATGTCAATATTTGGTATTGATCCACCAATAATCGCAGCCAAATCAACTGCTAAAATAATCGTAGTTGCGGCCCTGATAACATTTCGCAGACTCGTATGTAGAGCATTGTTACGGATGATATATATATATATATATATATATAATAAATTTTTTTCTCTCTACACTTTTTTGTTTGTTTGTTTAATTAGTTGACTCACTCAACAATTATTTCTATTGCATATTGAGACTTTTTGAAAACATTTGTTTTTTTGCACTAGGCCTGTCATGATAATTGACTCATTGTTCAATACATGTTAAACGTTACAGCTAAAAATTTTTAAATGTATTTTTTATAGTCGACTAGTCGACTAGAATGACAATGAAAAGACAAACTTGTGAGCTATTTTCTCTTGAAATTAGTCCGCCTCGACATTTATGATAAAGAGTGATTGAAATCCACAGGCCTAAAATCTGAAATAATGTAGCTATAGATAAAAAAACAATGAAGTATTGAAATCTCTTGTCTTGATTGATTCCAATATTACGCTTTTCAACAAATCAAACTCTGAGTCTAGGTGCACACATTTATCTCGTTTATCAGGTTACACGAGCATTTGGCCTCGCGCTCAGGGCTCACGCATGTGCGTAAACATGCGTAAAGTGGCGCGTTATTTCTTGGACAAAACGGTGGTGGCGTAATTAAGAGGCGTTTAACTGTTTTGTGTGAAGCCGTGGAAATGAACGTGAAGAGGAACTGCTGCTGCTGACGCCCGCGGCCACACAGTCACGCACACCCGCACAAACAAACGCACGCGCGCGCGCACACACACACACACACACACACACACACACGCACACACGCACACACGCTGAGCTGATGAGCCCCGTAATTACATGTACAAAAAGAGAAGAAGCAGAGAAGGCGCGTGACGCGGCGGTTTGGGCCTCGCTGATTGGCTGCTGTGACGCGTGTGCATTATTAATAAGGGGATCAGTAGCTACTCGTTCAAGCACGTAGAGCAGAGACACACACGCACACGCACACACACGTAACCAGAGAGCCAGCGGCTCGGTATTGTGTTAAAATAAAAAGGCCTAAAATATATAATCTCTTGTTTTTGCTCCCATTTTTCATGAGCTGAACTCAAAGATATCAAACTTTTTCTATATAAACAAATACTGTTCACAGATCTGACAAAATCTGTTTTACTGAGAAATTCATATTCATAATCTGTCACTTCACAGGTGTGGCATATCAACATGTGGGCATGAATATTGCACAGGTGTGCCTTAGGCTGGCCACAATAAAAGACCACTCTGAAAAGTTCGGTTTTGCTTTGTTGGGAGGGTCTGGGGTCAGAAAACCAGTCGGTAACTCGTGTGACCACAAAAATGGCTGCCAAAGTTGCTGGATATTGGCAGGAACTGGAACACACTGTTTGATACAACGATCCATCCCAAACATGATCAATGGGTGACATGTCTGGTGAGTGATCTGGCCATGCCATGCATACTGGGATGTTTCCAGGGATTGTGCACAGATCTTTGCACATGGGGCCCTGCATTATCATGCTGCAACTGACGTGAAAATTGTGGATGAATGGCACAACGGACATGTCACCCATTAAGCACGTCAGAATTTTTGCCGCGACTCCTCTGAGGAAGAATCAATAAAACACCACACTGGTCACATCCATAGGAACAGCTATCTGATAAACAACTTGGAAGACCGAATGAATATTTGTGAAGTAACTCAAGCCTATGTTGCAGAATATACAAACAGGATATACAAACAACAAACATGAAGGAATAAATCCAAATACAGTTCTAAAATGATGATGATGATGATGATGATGATGATGATGATGATGATGATGATGAGGATGAGGATGAGGATGAGGATGAGGAAAGACCTTTCAAGCAGTGGACACACTTATTTTTATTTTTTTAACATACCGGGTATATAGACAAACAGTAATATGCCAGAGTTTGCCAAATTAAGTTATGTTGCACCTTAATGCCGAGACAAGTTCCTACGTTTTTGAATTTTGTTCATTGACAATGGCAATAAACTCTTTCTGATTCTGATTCTGATTCTGATTCTGAAAAGGCTGGTTTTCATTTGTTGTCACCCTGGAAAAAGTGCAAATGAAACATATAACAATAAAATATTATGCATCAATTACCACATCAATCATATTACATTTACAAAGTATTAAAGGAAGTTGCTGGTTATTTTGTCCTACATTGAGCCCATCTTAGTCCTGATGTGGACCATAGGTTTGGTCCTAGTCCTGATAGTCCAGGTTTATTCAGGTTAATTCCTGGTTTATTTCCCATTTTGATGTGGTGAATGGGCAAGTGTAAACACAGTCTTAAATCCCATAAAGTATTCGTCAAGTTTCTTTTGTTTCCTGACTCTTCAATGCTTGGTTCTACAGTGCAAATGGACATAGAACTGTCAGAGAATTCTTTCAAATTTGAGGTGAAGTATTCATAATCTGTTCCAATTGCACCGACGCTGTTGGTTTTCTTTAAAGAGAAGGTGGAGTGGAGTTTTAACCTGGAAGTCTAACCCTGCCTCACCTGTGCAACCTACCTCCACCACCTCAGCTCTGACTGGCTCAGCTGTGATAGGCTCAGCTCGGCCTATCACAGCTCAGCCCACATGTTTTAAAATCAGCCCTCCTCCACCCCAGCACCACCTTTGCACACAGCACCACCTTTGCACACAGCACCACCTTTGCACACAGCACCACCTTTGCACACAGCACCACCTTTACAGTCGATTTTTTATTAAATTTTTTATTATATATCATTTTTAATTGTTTAGCATCCATTGTCTTCTATCACATATTCATTTGAGTCTTTACCTCTTGATCTGAACACAAAATGATTCAGTTCTAAGTTTTCAAAAGGAAAGCTGCCAAGAACTATCAGCAAGGTAAAAAAAAACAACAAAAAAAACACAATATTATAATGACCAAACAAAATGTAAGAGAAACAGACTGATTATGATTTAAACGTCACCACAACATGGACAGTCATTTCACTTTTATCGGAATGTGGGTGCCATTTCACACAGAAGCATGGTCCAGAGGGAGCTCTAACTCTCATATTTGCTTAAAGCTTAACAGTTATGATGACGAAGAATGATCATTTTAAGGTGAGATATTGTAGGTGAATAGGGAACAATCCTAATTTAGAAACATCCATTTGAAACTCCTTCTAGTTTACTCACAGAATTGTAAGAAAACATGCATTGCAAGCTTCCATCAAGCATTTTATGTGTAAAATGATCAAAAATTGCCATATTAGGGACATGTAAATCTTAAAAAACTGACAGAACCATGAAAGTTTAATTTAGTTAGATACAAAACATTTCCAAATGAGATTTTGAGTTTCTTATATGTAAACTCGATCTGGTTATAACTTCAATAATCCTTTTGTATGATCTATCAAAATGTTATTATTTCCAAGCTTGTAAAGTTTGGTGTGTGTAGATTTTACTTCAAGGGCTGATCTTTACTTCTCTGTAGGAGAAAATGAGCTTTGAAGTTACAATGTCCCAGAGAAATTTTCGGATGAAATGGATTCAATAAAATAATTATAGGTGACAGTGTTGTTGTTTCCGTGACTAAAAACAGAAACAAAATTGAGTTTTGTGACAGAGCAGTGTCCGTCACGTCCAACTCACTCTTCAGGACCAATATCTTCAGGCTTGGTATTTAAAGCTTGCACGTAATGGACGCGCCTTTGTTCCCGTTTACCACACGTAGAAGAGAACCCTGCTTTGCAATTAACGTCATCTGATCTGCGCCCTCCCGTTTACCCCGCGCGTCTCCGCTGCGGTAAACGGAGCTGTGCGTTTAGGGCCACTCTCTGAATGCGCTAAACCTGATCCACGCGCGTCCTCTCCTCTTACAACCCCCCTATCCGTGCCCCCAGCGCGCAGCAATAATTACAATTTTATACTGTAATTATTCCTCTCCTTGAATTATTTACCGCGCGGACCTCGCTGCAGCCTTTTGTCGCAACTTTTACGCACGGAAACACGAGCGGAGTTTTTAATTAAGGCGGTCATTGTGCGCGCTTTCGTTGCCGTTACGCACTGGTGGGTCCACGGGCTCGGAGATGAGCGCGTGATTGTCCGGACAAAGCACAGGATGAAATATTGATGGACTCATAGACCAGGTTGTGTCTTTAGGAGCGCGGATGATTCTCCATGCGTCCGGAGGAGACATTACGCACGACACGGGACTGATCCGTGCGTAAAACACGTCCACGAAGAGTTCAGCTTTGAGCAGTGGTGGAAAGTAACAAAGTACTAAAGTAAAAGTACGGTAATTAAGTATATGTTTTAGGTATCTGTCCTTTACTTAAAGCAACAGTATGTAACTTTTTCTGGTGGTGGCTCCTCACTGCAGGATTCCATAGAATTAGTCTTTTTTATTTTTTAAATGTATTTATTTACAAATACAAAACAGTAACAATAATGAGGACAAAAACAGCAAAAGACAGACAACAATACAGACATTATACAAGTAGAGGGACAACAGTCCTCAGAGCGGGGTTATTGTGTGTGTGTTTGCATGTGTGGGTGTGTGCGTGGATGCACGTGTGTTTGTGTGTGTTTATTTGTGCATATGTGTGCGTGAGTGTATGTTAAGAAGTTAAAACAATACTGAATATTCTCATGCAGATAAGATTCATGCCATACAGTGGGATATTATATAGGAATACCATTTCTATGGAAACGAGCTGAAGGAGGCTCCTCCTCCAGGCCAAGTACGAGTCAGGTTTGTAGAGAGCCTGCTCACAGTTAGGATGAAAGGTTTTCAGTGCAATGAAAACAACCAATATGACAAAAACATGCTTTTATTTTTGTCTATTTTTGGCTAAAAAGTGCGTACTGAGACTTGATATGAACATTTTTCAGTGGATACTTTTTACTTTAACTTCATTTGAGAGCAGGATCTGTTGGGGAGACTGGGGTTGCTCATCATCCCAAATACGTTAAATAAAGCTTGAAGCCTTGAGTAGTGCAGAACTAAGTAACTTTAGTCATCACAGGGACAACCCTCGGCTCCATGAGACAACCAACCCCAGGCTCCACAACCAACCCCACGCATCAGTGAGACAACCAACCCCAGGCTTCACAACCAACCCCAGGCTTCACAACCAAACCCAGGCATCCATAAGACAACCAGCCTCAGGCTCCACAACCAAACCCAGGCTCCATCAGATAACCAACCCAAGGCTCCATCAGACAATGCATTTTTCAACCTGAGTTCCCAAGGACCACATGAATGCAGCATTACAAACCATAAATGAACATGTTATATTATGTTTCCATGGCACAGAGTTGCTTTGGCAGAATTGAGCAGTTGCTCTGTGTTTTGATTTAAACTTTTTTTTTTTTAATACTTTTTTACTCAATGTATGTAGATTTTTCCCCCAGATGCAAGGATTTAGACAATTTACACAAAAGATCAGCTTCTCACACTTGACAAATGGGACATGTTGGTTTTGTGCCTCTTTTGCTCTGAGAAGTGTGGAGCTCTGTGGCTGTAAAGCAGGAGCTAAGGTCAAAGCTAAACGATGAGCGAGACGGTGGCGTGTAAGCTGTTTATTCCCTCTGTTGTGACGGGGAATGTAAATTCACTTGCCAACACACCAGATGAGCTGGCAGCGCTAGTGAAGAACCAACAAATCTCTAGGGAGAGCCTGCTGTGTTTCAGTGAGACATAGCTTACAGTTAACATACCCAATAATGAGGATATTACAGGTTTCACCACTATCAGAGTGGCCAGAGACACAAAGGCGACTGAGTAGCAGAAAGGAGGAGGCCTTGTACTTTTTGTTAACAACAGATGGTGCAGCCCTGGACATGTCACTGTTAAAATAACTTCATGCGATAAGGACATGGAACTGCTAGGAGTGAACTTCTGTCCTTGCTACATCCCGAGGGAATTTTCACATGTTGTCGCTGTTGTTGTTTACATCCCACCACCATTGCAAGACTACAGTCGCAGCACCCTGAAGCCTTTATAACTTGGGGATATGATGTAACATTGGAGTTTTTCACCCTGCTCTTTTCCCAGTTTGTGGGTTGTTCTACAAATGGTAACATAATTGATCTATTGTATGGCAATGTGAGGGATGCTTATAAAGCCACCACTGGGAAAGCCTGATCACAACTTAATCCTATACAAACGCAAACAAAAGTTGGGGTGAGAACTGTATTCTGCATCACAGAATACATAATTTACTGCATGGATGTGTCTGCTTCCCCAACAACAAACATGTGCCAGTAAAGCAGCAGGGCCAAACATTGTGCGGATGAGCTGGGGAAGTCTGTGTAGTACATCTCCATATCTTCCTCTCAGTGGAAGACATCCTGCATTGTCCCAGTCCCCAAGAAGCCTCATCCCGAGGAGAAGAGTGACAACGGGCAGTCCTCTATAAAGAAGGATATCCTATGGCTGGATAAACTGGTGAGGAAAGCAGGCTCTGTAGTCGGTGCAGAACTTTAGTCACTAACATCTGTGGCAGTGAAGAAAGCCCTAAACAAACTCCTGTCCATCATGGAGAACCCCCAGCACCCTCTGCACTGCATCGCCACCGGACATGAGAGCACCTGCTGCTGTAGAACTTCGAGATCAATAAAGTAACCAACAAAACATCGATCTAACAAACAATAAAGGGATTGAAATATTTGATTTTGCAGTTTAATATTTACAGTATCCTGCTATTAGTTGTTAAACTATTTATGCATAGTGTGTGTAAGACCTCATTGGTCCAGGAGTGTTCCATTGTAGAAAAAGATTCAGTTGTATTAATCTGGACACTGTTTATCCTACTCTGAGTAGGCCCTGCCCAACGGGTGGGACCTCCTGATAATAGCCTGTCTGTCATCAGTTTCACTTGAAACAAATCTTTTTTTGTATCCTAACAACCCTGTCAAGCTGGCCGTAGCCCCCTCATCACTGATGAGTATTAAGGTAAGGTAAACTTTACTGTCCTCCAGAGGACATTTGTCTGGGCTATAGTACCACATATCTGCATAAACTCCACACACAATCACAATCACTCATACATGATTCAAATCAATGTATATACAATATCAGCTTCCAAATAAGATACAAATACTGCACACATCTATGGTTCATGAGCCTGTCAACACCTAAATGCAGTAGAACACATGTATAAATACACGACAATGATAAATACAAAGACAATGATAATATCAATGTTACAAATTGTCAACCATCCACTTTCAGTTGAATTTCATTAAAATCCCCAGCATCATTGCATCAGCTAATTCAAATATTTACTAAATAAGAGTATTTACACATAATATTCATTTAATTATTTAATCACTTAAATTAAAAGCACAAATGTTAATTTACACCAACGAGGATCAACTATTCTTGTTTAATAGTGTTACTGCAGTAGGGACAAAGAAGAACCTGCAGCAGTTTGTTTTATATTTAATAGATCTAAAACATCTCCCTGAAGGCAAGAGTTCAAACTCTGAAAACAGAAGTGATTTGGGTCACCAGAGATTTTCCTTGCAAGCCTGGGTGTAGTTTCCACAAAAATTGCCTGCAAAGATGGGTGGTCATTGTTGCCAATAATTTTCATGGCTACATTGAGGAGCTTAGAAGTTTTGTCCCTCACGGTTAATGCGCCAAACCAGGCATTAACCGTGCCTGGTTTGGAGCCTAGTGAGGCTCTTTAACACAGCATTGTAAAAGGTGGTCTGTATTTTAGAACTGACAACAAACAACCTCAGCCTCCTCAAGAAGTGAAGTCTTTGGGCCAGTTTGCCAGAAAGATGCTCCCTGGTTGTCAGTGAATACATCTGAATGTAACCTTTTACTCCCCAGCATGTGTTTCTTTTAAAAATATTTGATACATGTACGGACCACTTTACATGACTGCATTAAAACTGCAATTTGAATTTTTTTTTGATGTTTACACCATATAATGACATCTTGTATGACCCCTTGAGTTTAATTAAAATATATATTATAATAATAATAGCTGGATTCAAGATTTATCAAGATTATGGAAAACAGCAGTATTGTCATTTTCAGAATTCACAAACTAGGAGCTTGCTTCAGCAGTATATGAATGCAAAATAAAATATCTGTAATAAAAAAGATAAGCTTGAGTACAATTTGTATTAACCTTTATTTAAGCAGGTAAGAACCAATTGAGATTGAGACCTCTTTTCAAGGGTGACCTGGGGGAAGTAAAGACAAACCAGCACATTAATAACTGAACTAAATAACATGTATAAAGAATATATGTATAGCAAGATCAGAGTAACAGTACAAAACTGGCAGTGCAAATAAATAGTATTGTTGATATGAGTTCTTTAAAGTGGCAGGTGTTCATGTGTCGAAAGGCAGAGGATAAGAAACTGTTCTTGTGGCGAGAGGTTCTGGTCCGAATGGACTGTAGCCTCCTGGCTGAGGGGAGTAGATCAAGTAGTCTCTGTTTAGGGTGAGAAGGGTCGGCTGTGATCCGACCCGCTCGTCTCCGAGTCCTGGTGACATACAGGTCCTGCAGAGATGGAAGTCTGCAGCCGATCACCTTCTCAGCAGAACGCACAACGCAGTGCAGTCTCTGTTTGTCCCTGGCTGCTGCTCCTGTAGCACACGGTGATGGAGGAGGTAAAGATGGACACAGTGGTGATGGGAGTCTGTCAGGGCGAGAAGGGCCTGGAAGGCTGTGACTTTTCTGAAGTCCACGATCATCTCCACTGTCTTCTGGACATGGAACTTCAGGTTGTTGCCACTGCACCAGGACACCAGCCAGTACAGGAGGTGGTGCACCATGTACGGCAACTTAGGCAACAACATAGTGCCTGCATACTGTGAAAACCAACCAACTACTGTGAAAAAAACATACTTACTAAAATACTTCAAGCATTACACATGTGTTGGATTGGTTCAAAAGTATGTATCTGCAGTTAAAAGGAAAATCTAGAAGATTGTGAAGTTTTGGTGTGTGTAGGTGCTACTTTATGAGCTGATATTTATGGCTCTGTGAGAGAAAAATACATTTTGAGTTTACAATTTTCTCATGTAAATCTATGGATGAAGTGGATTCAATGAAATAATGAAAACATTTTGGGTGCAGATTGGACAATGTTGTTTTTTCCAGGTGTTTCCAAGTGTTGAGAGAGCAAAATGAGCAAAAAACCCACAAAAGGCAACACATGTTTTCATCATTACTCTACTGTATAACAACCCATGCACTGGCTCTATCCACTCCTTCACTCCTCATTGATTTCCATGGAGCTCCTGTTCACGTCCCACTGTGCCTGTGCCGTAATCCGCACGCTTAAACCTCTCCGTCTCTGCCTGGACACTTTTCATAACGTCGTATGGATCGTGCGTGTCTGATCATTAACAGTGACATGAGCAGCCCATAAAAGCACGACCCCCATAAATCCCATTTTAGCGCGGGATCAATGCTCCTCCAGGACCCAAGGCCCATCGATCCGCCCTGCCCCGCACTTAGCCCACCAGCCCGCCTTTGTTTCACCCAAAAGAGTGCTTCGATTGCACTTTTTACCGCAACGGAGCATCCCCAAATGAAACGGTGACATTTTAATTACAGGACATTGATAAAGGGAGCCAGCTAATGGCACTAAGCAGGCCCCGGCATCACACGCTAATCTAGTCGGACGGCTGGGGAAAGGTCAGGCCGATGAGAGCACAGGGAGATGCTGAGGGGAGAGCGGAAGGAGAGTTAAGAGAGAGTGGTGAGAGTGAAGAGAGAGTAGGGAAGAGGGGGGGAGAGAGAGGAGGGAAAGCTGAGAGAGCATGAGGGGAGAACGGAAGGAGAGACGGAAAGCTGAGAGAGCATGAGGGGAGAACGGAAGGAGAGATTAAGAGAGAGGGGAGAGAGAGGGGAGAGAGAGGTAGGAGAGAGAGAGGGGAGAGAGTGTAAACAAGCGAGATTTATTTGTATAGCGCAGTTCAATACAATACAAAGTGCTTTACAATCATCAAATACATTCAAATCAAAATACAATTGCATGAAATCACAGTACAAAACAACAGCCCCCGGCTAGCTCCGAAATGTCACTACTTCGTCCAAATCTATCTCAAGGGGTTTTTGCCGAGTCACGCTAAAATGTTTAAATACTTAAGGATCAGGCAGTAAACAACGAGCTGTGGGTGAATGTCCCTGCAAAACATGTTAAAGACTTTAAACATGAGGGGAAAACTTCTCCGGCGGACCCTTCTGTTATAAAGTGAGGGTTTTGTGGGACAATGCTAATGCTAATGCTAATTTTGATGCAGAACACATTTTAATAAAAACAATGAGGCAGTTCATACTTACATTTGAATTGGTTATTTTTTATTACTTTTCAATAAAAGTTAGCTTTGGATGTGAGAAACAGCTAGCCAATGAGCTGCGGTGCACAGAGCCCATATAAAATCACCAAACGAGTGGAGGAAGAGCGAAGAGAGAAAGTTGTGAGGGGGAGATGGAAGAGAGAGTTGAAGAGAGAATAGGGAGAGTGGAAAGAAGGTGAGTAGAGAGTGGAGGAGAGAGTGGAGGAAGAGTGGAGGAAGAGTGGAGGAAGAGTGGATGGAGAGTGAGGAGAAGGTGAGGGAAGAGTGGAAAGACGGTGAGGAGAGAGTGGAGGAAGAGTGGAGGAAAGAGTGGAGGAAGAGTGGAGGAAGAGTGGAGGAAGAGTGGAGGAAGAGTGGAGGAAGAGTGATGAGAGTGAGGAGAAGATGAGAGAAGTTGAAGGAGAGTGGAAAGAAGGTGAGGGAAGAGTGGAGAGAAGGAAAGTGTCAGTAACAGGCTGCTGCAGAGCTCGGTGTAGTGAGCGCAGAGCACCAGGCAGAGCTCGGTGTCGTAGCGCAGAGCCCGGCAGAGCTCGGTGTCGTGAGCGCAGCAGAGCTCGGTGTCGTGAGCGCAGAACAGGCAGAGTCGGTGTCGTGAGCCGGCACCAGGCAGAGCTCGGGTCGTGACGCAGAGCAGCCAGGCAGAGCTCGGTGTCGTGAGCGCAGGCACCAGGAGAAGCTCGGTGTCGTGAGCGCAGAGCACCAGGCAGAGCTCGGTGTCGTGAGCGCAGAGCACCAGGCAGAGCTCGGTGTCGTGAGCGCCAGAGTACCAGGCAGAGCTCGGTGTCGTGAGCAGCAGAGTACCAGGCCAGAGCTCGGTGGTCGTGAGCGCAGAGTACCAAGGCAGAGCTCGGTGTCGTGAGCGCAGACCAGGCAGAGCTCGGTGTCGTGAAAGCCAGGCAGAGCTCGGTGTCGTGAGCGCAGAGTACCAGGCAGAGCTCGTGTCGTAGAGCGCAGAGTACCAGGCAGAGCTCGGTGCGTGAGCGCAAGTGTACCAGCGCAGAGCTCGGTGTCGTGAGCGCAGAGTCCCAGGCAGAGCTCGGTGTCGTGAGCGCAGAGTACCAAGAGGCAGGGCTCGTGTCCGTGAGCGCAGATACCAGCAGAAGCTCGGTGTCGTGAGCGCAGAGTACCAGGCAGAGCTCGGTGTCGTGAGCGCAGAGTACCAGGCAGAGCTCGGTGTCGTGAGCGCAGAGTAAAAGGCTGCTGCAGAGAGAGCACAGTGTTGTGGGAGAGGAGGACTGAGCCCAGCAGGTCGATACAGGACGTCCCACATGGATCACAGCACATTAGGAGGAGGCCCCGGCTGACAGCTCAGGGACCTGAAACTGATACACTCCAAAGGGTCAAACTCAACATGTTGATGAGTCTCTGAGATAACAAGGCACATGTGGCTATTCCATCTGATCGACTGTGGGGTGGATTGACTGTTTCTTATTACTCATTTGACCTGTATTACATGCATTAAACAAACTATGAATGAGAACAGGTTATGGAGATTGTTCTCGAGGACGCTAGCTCAAGAAATGGATCCCATGTGCAATAATGTGTTTACTCAGTCAAACATATTGTCTCATGTTAACATAAAGCTTTTGTCAATTGTAGATTTACTCACAGTGGAAAGAGGAACCAGCACATTTACTCAAGTAAAAGACTTTACTACGTTACACTGTACAATATATTACTCAAGTAAGAGGAAAAGTGTCTGAAACCCCAAAAAGTACAATGTTTGGGTTACTGGAGCAGAGAGAACATTACTTTGACTCCTCTCCAGACAAACAAGTTCAAAGCAGCAGAAGAATAGACTGTTGAAAAATGTTAACATTTCGATTAAACTCCCAGGAAAAGTCAAAGCCGTATTTTCACATTATCTCACACTATAGACTGTTTAATTCACACTGTTTGTCCTTCTCCTTCTGAAGTCAGTAATAATAAAACTGTTTAAAGCAGAGTGAGTGTGTGCTGTGGTCGACCCCGCGGTGCACTGCAGGTTTTATTACCGCTGTCTCTCCGTACACACACACACACACACAGACTTTATTCACAACACAAGGTCTGCAGGCGCTGCCACAGAACCAGCAACAGTAAGTAACACAATGAGGCTGAAGGCTGATGCACAAAGACGTACAGACGAGCCGACAATGGAGCGCAGGGCAGGTGCATATTTGTCAGGTTTTTAATTTTATCTTCACAGTGGAATGTTCTATGATTTAACAATAAGAGAGCATGTGATAAAAAGTTACGTGTGAAAGAGAGACCTTTAAGAAGTCAGAAGGCTTTGAGGACATTTGACAAAGCAAGGCAGATGAAAACTTTGCCCAAAAGTTGGTGGTTCAATCCCCGGTTAACGGCGTGGTCAGAGGCGCACGTGCTCTGAGTAAAGTCTTGGAGTGTGTATTCTGGATCCCAATGTCGCCGCAGCCAGGCACCACAGATCCAAACACAGATAGAACAAAATGTTTTAATCTAGTGATGGAGAAGTGCGTGCAGAGGCCAGCAGGACACAGGGCTGTAGACTGTTAGTTACTTAGTCGATTAATCGGACAATGGTGTCTCAGTCGATCACAATTTGTATTAGTCCACTAATGATTTTACTGGGATAATAAGGATTTGGGTGTAAATTGAGAGTTTATTCGGCCCGCTTTACATGTTTGTGAATACCTAGTACTTTTTTTCTACAAACCCTTGCATGAAATCCTGTGATCTTGTAAGAGCAGTTCAAATATTTAGTTGGATCATAAAGATACGTCGCAGTTAAAATGGCTTTAGCCAGCACCACCTTGGCGCCCTTTAGTTGACTAATTGATGCACAGTGTATCAGCGACTGAGAATATCTTCAGTTAAGTACAACAGGAGGAGAAGGCAAGCATACAAGACGAGTCAATAACTCCTGTGTGTTAGGCTAGTATTGTTAGTAATTAAAAGAATGTTTTACAAATACTTAAACTTTGTCTGTAACATCACTGAGTAAAGTCTGGTAATGTTACTCTTGATTCAAAATCACCATATTTCTCCACAATTTTCAGTAACATTAGCTTTTAGTAAACTTACTAACATTTGTACGGTGAGGAAACACTATTGGGTTTTACAGTGTATTTAACTATTCAAACAACATTCATTGTATGATTTCAGGTCATGATCATATTTTGTGAATAAAAGAAACCACAACTTCAGTGCAGCTCGATGGAGAAACCATGTGAGCAACCTGCAGCGCTGGGTTCAAATCTGGTGCTTGACAGTTTGCTGAATGTCCTTCCCCAGTCTCATTCCCCAGTCTCATTCCCAGTTCTGTCGAGTAAAGTCTGCGGGCTAAAAAAGAAAGAAAAGAAACCCCAACTCCCATGAGTGATGGCAGTGCTGCCTCTGTGCTGTGTCTGCTCGGTGTTTGTTACCATAGCAATACACTAACCAGCCAGCAGTTAGCACTTGATTGTATTTTGCTGCATCTCTTTAGTTTTGTAAGTGTAAGTGTAAGTAAGAAGCTAATGTAAGTTCTGACTATATGACTAAATTACTATATATTTGTCAGCACTTACATTAATATGCATTATATGTAAGTGCTGACAAATTGATTATTCAATATCTAATATGTATTTTATTTATTTGTATTCCACCAGAAGCAGTTCTCCTTTCTGGCCCAGTTGTTAACTGTGCTGAGTCATAACTCGTTTTTGGAACCAGAAGCCAGCAGAGCGGAAAACGATCGGACCCAGTTCTGAAACAGACTCCAGCAGAAGAAACACTGGAACCAGAACCAGTTTGGTGGAAAAGGAGTAATTGTGAGGAGCTTTCTGAAGCCTCATTCTGAAGCCCTAGTTTAGAACCTGCATCAAATCTATATTTTGAATACTATTTTGTTTATTTGAACATTTTCAAATGTTCATCACACTTCTAAGATATATTTATTTTTATTTATTATACTAGTTATGTGGTGCAATTATAGTTAGCGTAAATAGCCATTTAAAGACCTCTGTTTATTCACTTAACTATGCATATAACCATTAGCCTATATGATGAAAAGGTCGCAGCAGGATTCACTCTTTTTAATCAGTCCACTTATGAATTTTCTGCATTAATATTCTGCTAAGGCTCTGCTCTTAATTAAAAGGTTGTCTTGGATTAATTATGAAATGTAAATTGTTGCTTAAAATGAGTGACACTCCACAGGCCTGGGTCACTGCAGAGGTCTTCCTGAAGTAAACAGAGCTGGAGTCGCTGTGGTTAGATACATTTATTGTGCATTCTGTTTGGAATATGTGCCAGCTTACAATAAAGGCAGAATTATACAGATAACCACCAAGTAAAAATAATAAATATGACACATAAATATCAATAAAAAACAAAACATACAAACAAAATAAAGCTCTTGGAATTGAAAGAGAATATGGCCATAAGGTATTGGTCAGAACTTACTGTTCTGTAGAGTGTAGTTATTATATTTTACACAAAGCCATTTTAGCTCAGTTTGAATGTTATAGGCTCATTTTGCCTGGCAGATGCTACAGGCACAAAAGACATCCAAACTCAAATGCAGACGTGAGCTGTGCTCTAAAAACTGGCAATAAAGAGGATTGTAATAAAAAGTCACTGCAAAGTGAATAGAATGCAGGCGATCTGTAACACTGTGAGGTGTGTGATTCCCCAATTTCAGTAAGCGCAGAATTTGTCAAATTTCAATCTGTGCAGGTGCAAAAACTTTGGTCATAATTCATGTGTTTGATAATTATAACTGGTACTATATTTTGTGTGCAACAATCAGTGGTATTGTACAGTTTGGTTGTCATGGTTATTGTTCATGACTTTAAACTAAGGCAACAACAAATACTTTTGTGTTGTACTTTGACCAGCGCTGGCATTTCATTTCTAAGTAAAGTAAGTTTTAAACCCCACCCACTGAAAATGAGTTAAGGTGAGGTGTTACAAACAACACGTATTAGTCATATGATTTGAAATAGACCTACTGTCTAAAATATATTTGGTATTTTAGTAGTTCACTTTAATTATGGCAGCACAATTCCTCATGAATACTATGACAATATTTGGAGTGAACTACAACTATTCAATAACAATACTCTGTGGACCCTTCCAGAAGTGACATGTTCATAACAGCTGTGCACACGGCCTGGTACTAATAGAAACATTCCATCACAATCAATTTAAGGAGGCAGTCATTATGACGTTTGTAGGCAACGCAGACAAATGGTAATTGTTAATTATATTTGGCAACGAGTCTTATCAATCCATAGCTAACTTCCAGCTCCACTTTCTAAAGCTCACTAATGTTCGCAGGATTTCTTCTCCTTCATGAAATAAACCTAATATGTCATGTCTTATAGATTTCAGGTGAGACTAGTTCCAAAATAACGATGCCAATTGCTCTGTTAATAAACTAAGCAAGGTCATGTTTTCTACCGAGGTTCTGGTGTTACTCATGCGTGGTCGGTGGCTAAAACATTCGTAGTTTGTTATGTTTGGAGGCTATCGCTATGTCCACCAATGAAAATGCATTAAACCCAAATAGTGGAATGGTCCCAGTCTTTGGAATGGAGGCGTTCTGGTTACAAACACTGTAAAGCTCTATAACATTAGAGTACATGTTTAACCCAGTCATTCAAAGAGAATAGCGGGTAACACTTTAAAGTGTGAAGTAATTTCAAACATAAGCTGGTGAAATATTTGACACTAAACTAAAGAATTTGGCTCGACGCAGGTGCAACACTGAGCTTACATTCTGTTTCTCTGGTTTGTCACTTCTCCAGAGCCTCACACGCCTTTGTCAAAGACCACATTTAATTGCACTTGAGCGCTGCACAGTTCACTCCATCAGCGGCGCATAAAAAGCTCAGCAAAGCGATTCATTTAGTCACGTAGTCAAGTAACAATATCTGCCTCCGACACGTGTGCTGTACTACTGAACTAGTGAGACTGTGGCTGCATTCAGCTGCACCTCGCTGACGAAAGAGGCCTCTCCAAAGGCAAACGGAAACTGTCACAGGTGTTACTGTCACTGTCTCCATGTGAGCTGAGGTAAGCAGTAAAGAGGTACACACATTAATCATGCAAACATATTGTCATCCCAAGACGTTATAAAAACTTCTGAAGGCACAAACATATAAAATATAAGGCATTTTGGATGTCACTTTGCTATGTGAGCAACTGACGTCACCCAAACATAACAGATGTTGTCTTCACAAATGAAATCCAAACCATACCCGAATGATACTTTTGAATCAAAAGGCAGATCTCAGCAAGTCACAAAAAGATGTTTAATAATTCCAAGTTTGTGTGGCTGTCAGACGTGAATCTACTTCTGATTTCTCCTCAGCTTTTTCTGTATTTATTTCACTTCTCTGCTCCTCTTTTACCCTGTCTTTATGCACTGCATTTGGTGTAGATAATGTTAGATACATTGTGCACCAGAAATATAATATTTTCTGTCTAGCGAGTGCTTTGCATCGACAAACCGGAAACATCTGATGCTAACGTGCACTAACTGCTAAGCATGAGGGCTCGACAAGTTAATATCACTGGAAATACAGCCGTTTATCACAAGATCAAGTCAGTGTTGAGGGAGAAATCTTTATTTTCTGTTTCTATCTGCTTTTTGCCATCTTGCTTCACCCCGAGTCTGTGTTTGCTCTTATCCCGGAGCCAAAACAGAGCCAGACTACTTTGGAAGCCAGTACCTCTCCAGGACCACTTTGGATTGCCTAAATAGGCCAGTGGGGTTCACTTAAGACAGTGGAGACACTTCTGGACCGTACCAATCTGCTCCAAAGTGTACCAGTCCTTAAAAAGTTGACATTTATGTTAGGTATGACAAATATTTAATACATAGTTAGTTTCTTTCACTGCTGTTTGAGTAATCTGGAACTCCTCTTTGGGGCTGACTTTCTAAGACCTATCAAAAGCCCGCTACATCCAGTCTGCTCTCATAATTCTTTTAACTAAAAATGGAATCAGATGAAAAGGTTGAAGAAAGACCTTAAGGTGGCTGTGATACTATAGAACATGCTATGCTGTTTTAGATGGGACTTATATGATAGCTCCTTAATAACTGAATAAACCGTACCCTAATTGTGTTATTGTTTCTCTGTTGTTTCAAGGACACATATTCGGCATAATTTGTATTGTTATTGTCCTTTACATGCTCATGTATCTCATCATATCATGTTTTAGAACTTACAATAATGTAAGTAATCTTGTGGCATCTTGTGGCATCTTAGGAACAAAAAGCTAGCTTGCCCGACATGCTAATGTATGATAATGCCTTACACGTGCAATGTGCTTTACAGGCTTGTCGAAGCCTCTCAAGGAGCTACTCTGTTATTATTCTTTCACTCTACACTCAGTGATGTAAGCTGCAGTTGTAGTCACAGCTGCCATGAGGCAGACTGATGAAACTGAGGCGCCCAATCGGCACCATCGGCCCCTCCCACCACTACCAATCACACACCACTTTCATACTAGGCATGTTGGGTGAAGTATCTTGCATAAAGGCACAATGCATGGATTAATGGACTTCAAACAGGAGACCGTCTCCCTATGATGTCACAAATCTGAGAAATCGTTTTCTGAAGCTCAGGGGGAGAGGACTTACTAAACAGCATTCATCAAACTAGTGTGAATGAAGCTAAATCCAAATCCAAATATATTTTTCACGAGGGAACAATGTCCATAAAACAAACAAAACAATACTCTTATGAATAATATGTGTCCCTAATAATTTCCTACTATAAAAAACAGCAAATGAACCTCATCTTAGTGTCTAGAGTTGTATAATGTAATGGGATAAAATATGTTTGAAACCCCTGAACATTTAGTGAGGGCAGCTCTAAACAGCACGTCGTCTGTAACCTCGGCCCGGGGCAGTTCCTCTGGGCCTTTACGAGAACCAGACTCCATGGGTTCTGGGCAGTTCCATGAGACTGTAATGGACGCATGGCGTGGCCAGTTCTCCCATCATCTGCAGTCTGTACAGAGAAAGTGAGTCCGGTGTTGCTCCATAAAAGTGTGATTTCCTATGGATTATTCTTTCTGGACTAATCATCAAAGAGGTGGGAAATTACAGACGTCATCAACTGGTCTGTGTATCATTGGCCACAATTATCCAAGCCCCAAATCTTGTTTTGAATTTTGGATTTGAATTGGATTTGAAAGAGTCCATCTACAACCTTGTCCCTGTTCATAGCAAAGATAATGTAAAGGTTACACATCACATTGGCAGTTTCTCTGATTGGATTACTCGGCCCATTAGTCCCGCCTCCAAAGAGTACCAGACCACCTCCTCTGTACAGAACACTGACACAGACTTGTGTGTATCCAGGCCATTGAGGGTGTGGTCCTCTGGTCTTCGCAGTCCTGGCTTCAGGCTCTGAGTCCTAGTACTGGTCCGGTTCTTGTGGGACGTCACACTTGGGTCTGCTGCTGTTGCCTGCGCTCTTCCAGACTGCACCTCACCCACAGGGAGACCACCTCCGAGCTGCCGTCGTTGTACTGGACTATGAACGGGTGCTCCTGCAACACACACAAATGAGTTCACAAGCCTTTTCAACTCACAACAATCACATCTTTGGGGAAGAATCTTGGGACCAGTTTCTGAAGCTTTTAAGAGCAAATAATATCGCGGCTGTTTATTTATACTGATTTGGATTTATTTCACAATTTGATTGATACATGTGGATAGGCCACTTTCCTGGAATAATACTATGGACTCTGATAACAAGTTAACTTGTGACGACACCAAGAAGAGATTGTGCTGCAACTATACGAGAGGAAGGGAAGCTCCAGATAGAAGTCTACAGGAAACAAAAACAGACTCTAACCATCCACTACAGCAGAAAAACAGAAAAATAATGGCTTTTCTCTCTAACAGATCAGTCTGTGATCAGCTTGATCAAATAAACATTTCTGAATTTTAAAGTTGATAATATGCAAGTTAACATAAACGGCCAGATTAAAATGATTTTTACATTCAGGTTTACTTTTTAGAGTATAGAGTGAACTAAATAACAATAGTCACAAATATTATTTTTTAGTTCGCACAATTAAAAAAAACGTCCTTATATATATGCAATGTGTTCAAATGATAGATCACCATGTTACCTTTTGTTGTAATGCTCTATTTGCCAAAAACAACGTGTTGAATTAGTTTCGTTTTTGACATTTTCCTGCTCCCCGCTCTCACCCTTCAGAGCGTCAACACAACACAAGCTTTTGACGGTAATAATAACAGTAATAAACACAAAGGAGAACATTTTAAAAGTCATTATTTGCATGTATCTTAGCACTGGACTGCACATTATGAACTGGAAATATAACATTAGAAACAGCTGTTGCTAATGCGTGCTAGCTTTGCTTTGCTAAGCACGTCAAGAGAGTCCAGCTGCAGACTCTGTATGGAGTCAGCGTTTGATGAGAAATGATCTCCTGTTTATTTCTGCTTTTTACCGTCTTGTTTTCAATCTGGATCTGCATTCCCTCTTATCCAGTCATCTCCCTGTGCTTAGCCACGCCTTAGCTAAAGCGGACCTGTAGCCAGAATGAGCCAGACTGCTTTGGAAGCAACTACCTCAGAGGGTTCGTTTTGGATAACTCACATGGGCCTTTAATGACAAACCAAAGAGGATTCAGAGTTTAAATATGAAGGAACAAGCAGCCATCACACAGAGCTCAAACTGACATGACCTCCTCATAAAAGTGCTATTAACCAGACAGTCGTTAATAGTTTGTACTTGGATTTTATGGGCACCAGACTGACGCTACAAAACCAAATGCAACATTCAGTGAACAAAGTACCGCTCCTCCACATGTGCAGTTATTATACAACATTACTCAAGAAATAATCATTAAACACTAATAAATTAAAATGGACTTCTATGAAAGCCTTCTAAATATTTACGTCCAACAGATTTTGTTTTAAAGGCACAAAGCGGTTTGGCAAATGGCGAACTAGTTGATCTGAAGGAGACGCGCAGGTAGATGGATCATAACAGGTTGTAAAGTAGGCTTTGTAATAAAAGTTGTCATAAAAGTTAACAGCAGCAGATATGAGCACAGCCCCAAACAAACGCCTCAGACAGCGTCAATCTGGACCCACCTTTGGAGAAAACAATACAGTCATTTCAATGTGATGTCTATTTTAGATCAGACGTGGTTCTACAGAATGCCAAACAGCAGAGAGACGTGAATATGGTCAAATTTCGTGTATTTCTATTGGCATAGGTTGGGTTCACATGGCATCGGAATGTTCTAAACTGCACAAAACCTTGAGGTGGGAGGTAAGTAGCAATTTCCCTTTTAACTGTGACTCTTTCAGTACCAATATAATTTAACTTTTTGGTCACAATTCAAAACAAAACAATTTAATTCCAAACTATGTATAATTCTGGCTTTGAAGTAGACTGAGAAATGTTTTTGGCGAGCGGAAAGAATGAAACTCCAATGTAAACAAAAGAACGTTTTAATAAGCTCCCTGTTATAACACATATTTTAAGTAAACTATATATTCACACAAAAATAGAATTTATTGTAATAAGAGTCAAAAGATTACCTCCTCACGGTGACACATGCATGGAACTCCTCCCCAAGGAGGCGTCAAGGAGGCAGAACAGATGCCCAAGACACCTCAGCTGGCTCCTCCCCACATGGAGGAGCAGAGGCTCTACTCCGAGCTTCTCCCGTGTGACTGAGCTCCTCACCCTATCTCTAAGGGAGCACCCCCACCCTGCGGAGGAAACTCAGTTTGATCGCTTGTATCGCAATCTTGTCCTTTCGGTCATTACCCAAAGCTCATGACCATAGGTGAGGGTAGGAACTTAGATTGACCGGTAAATCAAGAGCTTTGCCTTTCGACTCAGCTCCTTTTTCACAACAGCCCGATACAGCATCTGCAGTACTGTCAAACTCCCGCTCCAACATAATAAAAAAATAAAATGGAGGGACAAGTGGACTGTGCTTTGTTTCATGAGCTAGTTTACACATTAAACTACCACGTTAACTTGGAAGCCTAGTACAAGGCAAGTCCTTTCAGATGAGCTTGGTCTTCAAGTTGGGAAAGCGAGAAATATTTAGCCACTTCCATCAACATCAACCCAAAAAGCGCTCTTTGCAATTGATCACATAAATGTGTCCAACAGAGACGTCACATCTGATATTTCATGGACCCTCCTCCAATCAGGGCCAGGGTCATGAACCCCACAAAGGTCAAAGGTCGTAGGGGCGGATCTGCTGAACGGGCGAGTGCAGAGGAGGCGAGCAGGACTTTGAATTGTCTGGTCTCGCTGTTCATTAGAGGGACAAGAGTGAAGACCGGCCGCACTAAATGGACTTGTCAACAGTGATTTGAGTGTGACGTATCCACAACAAGAGGCTGTCAGTGAGTCCTCTAACTAACATGTTAACCTACAGCTGCAGAGGACAATTATGGGCAGGAAGTGAGTCAAGTGGAACACAAGCTACTAACACACAAGGTCTGCTACTTGAAAAACTACAACATTTTAACAAGACTTTAATTTGGAAAGCTGTATGACTGCAAAGAGAACTAATCATTAGTCTGAGTGTACTGTATTTCATTATGTAGAGGTGGGAGATATACTGACAAATTTATATTATCGCAAAAAACATTGTAAAAATATCATCCCAGTATTAATAATGAAAAAAAACTAACCAAAAAACTAGATATACATTTTTATCAGTATGCACAATGACAACATAAATGGACAAATTTCCCCTTTACATTTGTACATTTTAACAGTTAAATATGAGCCCTGCTAATAAACCCAAGCACACCGATCTGTATTGATAAAAACTGACTTCACAGAGTAACATTTTATTTGGCTAGTAGCACAAAAAACTCGCCAGCCCAATTTTATTTAGTATAGACTGACAACAAACAATAAAAGTAGGAGGAAATACTGTTTTAGTCAGACTCACACGGACAATCAGGCAGACTAAGAATTAACAGATAAAATATGGACTTAAAAATACAAGTCCATATTACAATACAGGAATACATCTTTTTTATTCTTACCTTTTATCTTATTTTTTACTATTATTTTTCTTTATGTAATTGTATTACAATTCATTTTGAAAGGGACATTAGTGTAATAATAGTTCATAGTAAATACAGTAGTGTATATTATATAAGATGTACATTCATTTTGATATGTGAAATAAAGATTCAGGAATATGTTGAACCACATCATTTGTGCCAAGGTCCACAATCTGGTTATATTCATCCAACCCGGCAGATATTTTACCTGCCCTCCATCTCACTATCAACTTTGCTCAACCAGACACCAAACTTTCAAACTTGTAATCTATGACTCTGAACACAGAATTCTAAAAACAGCGACGTCCACATACGTCCTTATTAATTACCTGATGATGTGCTGTCCTGGTGACACTGAACCTTTAAACTTAATGGAAGGAGCAGCGGACTATTGTTGTTCAACCGTCCTGACATCGAAACTGCCGCGGGGCTCAAACTTGTGCAGACAACGACAAATTAATACCAAAAAAGTAGAACATGGAGGAGATGCACCAGATTCTACCTCCTGGGACACTTCAGGCCTCTATTTTAAGATAAGATAATGAAAAAAAACAAAAGAACGCAAGCATTGGAACCATTTTATTTATGTTGTGAACTTTTAATTTATAAAAGGATCGGTAGAGGTATCTTACTAATCCCGCAGACACCGTGCAAGTCCAGAGGGTGGCCCATCAATCGTGTTGTCCTTCTAATGGGCAGTGGGGGTGAGCTAGTCTAAGGTTAATTACTCTGCGTTTCACTGCGACGGAGTGGACAGCGCGCTCCTGGGCCGACGGGCTGCGCGCGGCTCTCATCCATCATGTGTCGTTTCCTCTGCAGACACGGATAACAGGAGGAAAGAAGAGGGCCGGAGCCACGCGCTCAACCTTAAGGACAGACGGACATTAACCCGGCCACTGAAGGCCCTCTGACACATACATGGCAGGTCTCAGGCACCGAAGAGCTCCAGGAGGACAAAAGCCCCATGTATACGATCGGATATGGAAGTTTAGGATTATATATCAAAGCTAGTAATATCAATCAAAATTATATGGTAATAATCCCAGTTTGAATGGTGTGATTGTCAAATAGCAAAGGCTTCAATTATTTAAGTAATGTATATTCTGAACACAGATCTAGATCCTTCAGTCCAAAGACTGATGTCAATACTCTACATTTCTATATTCATATGCAAAACACTTCTGCTAAAAGTGGAATGCTACATACACTTACACTGCACTGCAATCTTCAATAAAGGAAGAGCATCTGGTCTAAAAGATGCCTGGTTAATTCCAAATTAATTCGACTTTCATATAAAATGGATAATGATGAAAAGCCTATTTTGAAGTTTATCTATCCCTTATGTCTCGGGACTTTCAGAAAAACTGCAAGGATTTTTTAGACAACACAAAGTTCCTGTTTATTTCAAACCAGGCAACAGACAAAAACTGGTTCACCCTAAAGTGAACCAAACAATGTAGTGTAATCTGTCCAAAGCAGTGAAGGAAGTTGTAAAGAGCGGTACATAGGGGAGACTAAACAGCCACTTCACAAGAGACTTTATCAGCACAGAAGACGCTCAAGTTTAGGACCCCAGAGCACCGTGCATCTTCATCTCAAAGCCACAAACCACTCTATTGAAGACATTGAGGTGGAGATTCTGAGCAGGGAGAAGAGATGTTTTGACAGAAGAGTTAAGGAGGCCATATTTGTTAAAAAAAAGAGAATCCTTCCTTAAATCGTAATGGAGGTTTAAGATTCAACCTTCCCGTTGTTTATAATGGTTTGTTGAAACCCTGGAGACGCCCGGGGCATTCTGATGCTAATAAGGTACTCAGTGAGGAGGGGCCAAAGTCAGTGTACAATAGGATGTAGATGGCCCATCTCAGGGCTATTAGTAAGCAAGGAGAGTAGTTTCAAGTGAAACCAAAAACTCTCTTCATCAGGAGGGCCCACCTTGTGGGCAGGGTTTACAGAGAGGAGGATATAATACCTGAGTTTCCAGACTTGATTCACAGATTGAGAATGACTCTTGGATGAGAGTCGAAACGTTTTGTTTTTCTAAAACAGAGTCCAGATGACTACAACTGAATCTTTTTCTACATTGCAAAAGCAACCACATCCCTTTCTATGAATCTATTTATGGAGCATGCTACTATTTGTTAGCTTTACCCGGGATGGCAAAACTCTCTCTTGGATCAGTGCTTATAAACTCATCACGATGAATATTTAGGATGCTAGGAACGCATTATGTACGTGATCAATACATGTGGATAGCTGTAAAGAGTTTAAAATGTATTCACGTTTCAAAACAGTAAAAGTCAGGTACAGCCCCTTTAAGTTGCAAAGAAGAGCTGTCTTACATTTAATAGAAAAATATAATCTTGAAGAGAGAATTTTTTGGTCTTCAAAACCAAGTTGCCTATGTCCACAAAAAGAAGGTCATTAAGGGGAGCTTGCTGTATGTGAGTAAATAAGTACAACAATGTGTTACAAAAATAAATACATACAATTTCAGACTGCTTGTAAATGACATATCAGTACATTAAAACTAGTGTCGGGCCCTTCAAGGCCAATGTTAAATGGGTTTCATTTGTCTGCGCTATAGTTCGTAGCCACACATCAGCGCCTGGGCCTATAATTACCTGACATGGCTCTTATTAAAGTTGGGGCTGAGTCCTTCTTAGCTGGGCCGTTGAAGGTGCCCTGGTGCGGGGCAGGTGCTGGACAGGAGCGGGGCAGGAACAGGGCAACAGGGCCAAATGGGGCCGGCTCATTTTAAAGTTACATTAATCACAGCGTGGACACATCAAAACGGGATAATCACCTGAGTGCGGCGCTCATAGAAATAGCTCGAGCCCTGGGGAAATTCTACCTCAGTCTTTAATTGTTTGAAGGCTCTATTTAATCTAAGATTAATTTATGCCATTTTAAATAACTTTATGTATGATTAATATGCTCAGAAGAAATTAAAAGGAGTTAGAGGCAATTATAACCAGAGAGTGGCCGTCAGCTCATTAGAATAGTGTTGTAGGAGTGAGACAGGGACAGGTCTTTACAGATTTACATGCTAATCGGCCGATCCCGCTGGACACCGCTAAACTCTGGTCTGAGCGAACAGTACTGAACACCACAGAGGCACGTCAACATGTAACAGACTAACCTCCAGGGACAGCACTTTTCCCTTTAAACTTAATGACCCACAAGTCTAATCCCACTTTGAGAAGCTCTCTGCTGCGGTTTGCGCAAAGGCTTTGTGGGATATTCACCATGTAATGAGCCACAACACTAAACGTTGTCCACTCAGATGGATAATAGTAGAAAGGAAACAGCCTCAGATGGGGAGCCTACACTTGCTGCTGTCAGGCATTAAAACAATGTTCACCGCAGTGCTTTTATCGCATGTATACTCAAAGTTCTCTATGCACAGTTTGAAAAAGAAGCAACATTTTACGGTACAATGGTGATAGTTTGTTTTTCATGTATTGGTTTTGTTTCGAAAAATTTACTATTATTTTGCATTGATTTTTGTTCAGCCGAGTCTCACATGTCATTTTTTTGGATTTGGATTTTCTACTCTGCTTTATACCTTTCAAAGAGCAGGAGAAGACAGCAGTGCATTTTTAAACAAAGATCTTGGCAGTAAGGCTGTATAAAATATCAATACAGCAATATATTGTAACTAACTTCTTTGCAGATAATGTATCGATACAGAGATTTGTATTGTGATACTTTTAGACAACATAAATTCCTTGAAAACTGCAGAGTTCTCCACGCACTAACCTGTGACTGCTGTATTAAGGCTGAATCTGCGGCGCTGAAAAGGTGAATTATTCACAGGAAGTTAATTGTATTTGCATTTTTCTTTATATGGGGAAAATCGTGTACTTAATTTTTTGTTAAAGGTTTTTTGTCTGATTGAGAGCTGATTGACCGAGTGAAACTGGTCTGTGAGGAAACCGGTACAGTTAAAAAGCACTTGCCATGGGGGCTCGTCTAGGAAGATGTAGTACTTGCATGATTATTATTGTTGTTATCATGTGTATCAAAGATATTATCAATAGTAATATGTCTAATTATATACATTTATAATAGTAATACATTTATTATTATATTTGCATTAACATATAATACAAAATTCATATAATTAATGGATAAATGACCAATCTGGGGATGGGAGTAAAAGCCTGACTTTTTCCCACTTCCATTTGAGCATGCTTTGTCATTATTTATTATATAAATATAAATATATATTATAAGTGCAAAGAAAGTTTTATTTACCATGGTGTCATGTTGACTGCCATAAGAGATAATTTATGAAAACTGACCATGACAACCAAGATTGAAAGAAATTAATCCAAAGTGATTTTGGTGCTGCTCGGTGGTCGAGTGGTTAGTGGTTTGAATCTAGACAATTTACTGCATGTCCTCCCTTCTCTCATCCCAGTTTCCCGCTCAGCTGTCCTGTTGAGTAAAAAAATCCTAACATTTCTTAAAAAGAGCTTTGTCTAAAATATATATTTTTTTAAATGATCACTGTGGCTTTGAAATACTTTTCATTAGTATCAAAATCTACAGTAGTTTCTGTGTTGTGACAACACTAGATCTTGGTCAAAAATACTGTAGCTGGAAATCTGAGTGCATGGAGAAAACCCCCCAGACACGGGCAGAACATGCAAACAAAAATGCAGAACTAAGATCTGAACCCTGGAATCTTTTTGCTGTGAGAAGAGAGTGCTATCTACTCAGCTATCATGGCACGTAAGGAGTCTGAGAAGAAGTAATTTAGAAAATCATTCGGCATAATTGACCTCAACATGTGTCTTTTCAATGAAATAAAGGTAAACTTTCTATTCTGCTTTTGCATGCTTTACGATGCTGGATAACCGGTAGCACGTTTCCATGGCATCTGTCAAAAGAAAGGACCAGACAGGCTGGTGGCAGAGTGGTTTGCAGTAGCTTAGATGTCCGCTCCAGGCAGTTATACGAGTGCTCTGGTTTTCCAAGTAAAAACAGGTACAATGTGTCCCTTAAGGACCCAGGACTTCTCCACATGAGAGCCTCGTTCTCTCAGTGGGACGTGAGTTAAATAAAGAGCTGCTTCACTGACCATTAAACCCTGACAGCACAGATAAGCACAGGCAAACAGAGCCATTTCACACAGTTCTAAAACATACTTATTATATATATTCCAGACTTAAACTGAGTTGAGTCAGGTCAGAATTCTCAAGCAGAATTTGATGTTTAACCAGCTGTATGAATATTTTCTCAAACCATTTTATTATTTGTTATAATTTTAGGCTGGTTTTATTCCATTTCCACACACATTTTTATTGAAGATATACATTATATTTCTTAGCCTCTACTTATATCTTTAGTTTTTACCTATTTTTAATCCTTATCACTTTTAAGACCTCCAGTGTTTCTTCTGTGGAGCCTCTGTACCAGGAGTGGTGGAGGTTTGGTGTCTCATCTGCTTTCGGCCCTGCGTCTGTGTTCTGAGGCTGAAGGCGACTCTCTGCTCCTGGTGCAGACGACTCTGATGGTGCAGACGACTCTGATGGTGCTTCCCTAACTGTTTTATGGGACACAACCTCATGTAATATGAGTGTGTGTGTGTGAGTGTGTTTGTTTCTGCATGGGAATGGGAATGTTTCTCTGGAGGGGTTGTTTGGTTGGTTGTGTAATGTAATGTTTTTAATGCAGAGTGAAGCATGTTGTGTTACATTTTATGAACGCATAGTGCTTTATAAATGAAGTTTGATAATTTCTGTCAGATTAAATAAACATTTGTGTAAATCATAGACGTCTGAATTTATGGCGTCATCAAATTCATAAACGTGAACACAAAGAACAACCTATTAAGAAGTATTCCTTACTTTGGATCAGGGCTATCCAAAGTTTTTTATTTGCCCACCCAAGATCAGTGGGTTATAACCTGGCTTGATTTGGGTACAAAATTGCTGGGTTTCAGATTACATCACGATATTCTAAAAGGCAACAATATTCAATACAGATGGGGGGCAGATATTGTTTAAATGCAGATTATTGTTGTAGTATAATGCATTTTAGGGTTTAGTCACATATAGAAATGATCAAGTAACAAATGTGTCAATTTCTCTTTTGGTTATTTCATGGCAAAATACAATGTTATCCATATAAAAATATGTCTCCTGCCCCCCATTTGGCCGTATGACATCATCACATTCTAGACTCTGAAAGCAACCAATAAGATCCACGGTCTTAAACCCCTTTTGACAGGTTCTCATGTTTTTCTAATTTGGACGTTGTTCGGAGAGATAGTCCCTGAGGTTAAAAAAAAAAAATGCATAGTTTTAAATCAGTCAAGTTGCAGTTTGTGAAGACAATTTTACAATTAAAAGTTGAAAATTACATGAAGTAGTATTGAGTTCTACAACAGAATACCTCCACCTCTGTCATCGAAAATGCAATGGATTTTGGCCCTTGTGGCCCTCTGGTTGCCAAGTAACAGTTGTGGAATTACCTCTACCTATGTCATATTTGTTGGCCAGGAAGTGAGATTATAAAGATCACCAAAATTGCCAAAATGCAAAATGCTTGGTAAACTTTGAAATATAACGCTTTTTCTGAAAAGTGTAGTCTAATGTGTCATACGGACTTTAAGCCTTGCTAAGACTGCATTTGGCGCAGCTTCGGCTGCTATGTTGGAGCAGTGTTTTTGAGGAAAAGACAGCTCTCAGGAGGACCAGGGCTCTGAGGGGCTCTTTGACCGTGTACCAATCATTAATATAGGGCTCAGGCTGGGCTCAGGCTGGGCTCAGGCTGGGCTCAGGCTGGGCTCAGGCTGGGCTCAGGCTGGGCTCAGGCTGGGCTCAGGCTGGGCTCAGGCTGGGCTCAGGCTGGGCTCAGGCTGGTTCAGGCATCCAGCGAGACGCCACGGCACCTCCGCACTGTATGACGTGCAGTCTGAGCGCCTCTCGTACTTTTAATTATATACATAGATGACTGCAGCCCCGGCTGTACTGTTTTGCAGTCAGAGAGAGGGTAATAGAGACTTAAGAGCCAAAAGTATTTTTTATAGTGTTCTTCTTGTCTTCTAAACTTTCTGTGTAGTAATTGAGTTTCTTCATCACCTTGCATGTTTGGTATTCTCATAGGCCTAAGGATGATTTGCCTTAAAAGCGGAGGTGCAGGGTGAGGGACTGCCATAGAAGGGACGCCTATTGTCCCAGCTGGGGCTCATCTGGTCTGAGGGGGAGACGAAATGGCCTGTGTGAATAGACAAACTGATAGTGCGCATTGACAAGAGTGCTAAAAGGCTGAGTGAAGGCTACTGTCTAGGGAGTCCAAGGGGGGAGGGACAAACTCACCCTCCATCAAATCTTAATCAACTACAGAAAAGAGACGGTTCCTTCATCAACAAAAAATATTCCTCAGCTTTCCACATCTAACACCATGTGTACTAGAAAGTATGAACTGGTAGTAGTGTGGATATCTCCCACTGCCCTGCTCTGTCAGAGAAACAGAAGCATTAAACTATTAAACTGACGTGACAAAGACTATGCTGACATGCACAGCTACATTTTGCAGATTCTTTTGCTGAGTGTCAGTCTCATATATATTATATATATTATATATATATATATATGTAATTATAAATATAATATAATATAATATAATATAATATAATATAATATAATATATATATAAATATAATATAATATATAATATATATATAATACATACACACTCATTCATTTTCTACAGCTTGTTCCGTTAGGGTGTCGCACACACACACAACGTGTGAAACTACACACAAATATACATAACATACAAAAACAGTATTTCTCCAGTGTTGAGCTATTCTCTTGAAAGGGTTAGTGTTAGGGTGCAGTGTGTCAAAATCTTGTCAGTGAATTAAGTCCTCATCGTCCGTCCTCTTTAGGGTCACTGTTTAACTTGTTAGGAATGTTTAGTTTGTGATCCCAAAGACACGCTTATGTGTTATTTAGATTTTTGATTCCATTTGATTTCTGATTCAGAAACTAGTCACAATAAAATTTCAAAGCATTTTTTAAAATTCTGGATTTATAAGCATTAACCTATGTGACATGGAAAAACTTTTGTGATTCAATTTTATTGAATAGCCTAGTTACGAAGAACAGGACTCTGGCCCTTGATCTCCGACAAGTTGTGGCTGTATTAGCGCATTAGTTTTCCTCTATTGCTAACAACAAACAGAATGGCTGATCAAAGTGAGCAAAGTGCCCTGAACGCCCAAAACATCTTCCTCATCAAGCCCTAGAGGTCACTGCTGCCTTGATGGCTTTTTTAATGGTGTTAATCTCGCTGCGATTGTGAAAGCCAAAATATTATTTGAATAAATTATGAGTCTGTACTTTACTCCTGTTCAGAGACAACCTCCAAATTGTGAATTCCCTGTTTATTCCAATTAATTCTCAAAAATTCCTTCATAATTCCATGGAAACTTTCCAATTTTAAAAATTCCCTGGATTTGCAACCTTAGTTACTACAATGCACTTTCAAACTATATATTATCATGCATGTAACTAATATGTGTTTTTGTATTATACTTACCGTTTTTTCCGGACTTTTAGCCGCTCCCCTATATAAGCCGCATTTGCTCTATTTTTTAAAAAACGATAATAAAACAATACATATACAATCACCTTTTGTATAAGCCGCAGAACTCTTTCTTGACTTTTGGCATCGCATGAGCTCTTCCGCTGTCCCTCCAGCGTCTCACCGTACATTCATTGATGTTAGCTTGCGTGCAGCGCGCGATTTCCTAGCAAGATCGATGGCCTTCAGCTTAAAACTTGCTTCATACGAACTTCTTCGTTTGGGTTCCTAATGATGGGGCAAGAATTTTGAAATATTTATAGTTGGTAATTTGTCGTCCGTGTTCTATTTGCTAGCTGAATAAAAAAGCAACATCTGCTTCTTTGCTTAACTTTTTTCTGTAGCTTTTGGATCAAATTCGCGGTTTAGTTCGCCCCTAGCGGTGAAAGAAAAAAACCACAGAAAAGCCGCAGCCTCTAAATAAGCCGCATGGCTCAAAACATCTGACAAAAGTAGCGGCTTATGGTCCGCAAAATATGGTACTATACTATACTATAATTAGTCTTAGGCCCAAAGGTGCAGTACAGCAGAGCGGACACGAATCCATCTCTCGGACAGAGATGGAGTATCTGATCCAGATAATTTAATAGATCCATGGCTTCACTCACCTTTAAATTCTTCCCAAACCACAATGCCACGTTGTGATTGGTCCGGTCTCCGCACCAGTGGTGGTTCAACCACAACTTCCCAAGTCGGGCTGGATTCTCAAGAGTTTATGAAGTCAAAAATATTGCAAGAATTTATCCTGCTGAGCATACGGCTATCTCATGGTAATGGAAACCCTCTGTCTCCCATTGCTATATAAAGGTTTACTTTCCACAAGAACTTTGTCACTGAACCAACCACAACCAGAGGGCGGTGCTTCTATCCAGCATCAGAACAACAAAACCAAACAGTCAAGATGGAGCTGCATCAGACCAAGAACTTGCACTTGCATCTTGCCATCTATGTTTTCTGTATAGGTCTTAAAAAACAGATCAAACTATCACAATCCACAGCAATATTTTCCCAGAGAGTGGCAAAAGAACAGGTCACAAAGACACGTCCAGTCACCTGCAAATAATGTTCTGCCCTTCCTCTTTCCAGTGGCAGACACAGCAGATTGTACATAACCTGCTTTTCCACTGGCCCTGGTCCCCCAGACCGGTTCACTTCTGATCGTCTTGAGCCACTTCTGTTAATGGCGGATTGCGTTTCCATGGCAAGGGCCTGGCTCACAGGGGTCTGCTACGTGAGCGGCTGACATCACTCAAACATAACACATGTTTCTTAATGAATAAAATGTAATTAATACCTGAATTATTCTTTACCTTCATAAAGGGTGATCTTGGCTGATGTGGCTAAAGCAAGAGTTAAAGACACAAGTTCTGGGTTATTGCAAAATGTTTTGCATTTATTTAACTTGTGTGTTAAATCAATGCAGTGTTTTCATGTCTCTTTATGCAATTCGTTCGATTTGGATAGTGCTAGAAGCATTACGCACAGGAAATATGATATTTTGGGTGTTGACTGCACTTTGTGACTTACACAGAAAACAGCTGATGCTAACATGCTCTAGCTTTGTTTTCCTAAATCTACCTGCTCAACAAATAAAGTTATCATCACAGGTATATGGCAGTTTGTCACCAGAACAAGTCAGGGTTTGGTGAGGACTGATTATTTCTCCCTCTGGGAGCTAGTAACTTTCATGTCCCCTCAAACGGGGTGATATGGATCACTTTTGCACAATAGAAAAACCAAAGAACACACAACTCCGCCCCGTACCGCTCTTATAGAAACGTCCCTATATAAATACATAGGGAGCAGAAGACAATTGGTCCCTCAACATGTGGACGCAGGGTTGAGTAGCACACAGCGGGTCCTAACCACACACTACGTTTACAAAGAAAGGACAAGATAAGCAGGAGCAAACCCAAGAAACCTCAGACAGCACAGGTCAGGAGCAAAGCCCTTCTGTCATGCTCTGGAGCCAGGCCAGTGGAAAATCGACACAGTCGAAAGACGTCAGGCAGACAGATGACAGGGTAGAGTGTCCATCAATCATGCAGGAGGAGCAGCACCAATACTCACTTTCTTTAACAGGATGAAAGAAAAGATGGCTGCTGCTTTTGCTGTTGGAGTTTTGGCTTTTGGGAACATTGGTCAAACGGTATCGCACAAATCCAAAATGAGAAAAACTAAATCATAATAAGAGACTGTTACACTGTACAATATATTACTCACGTATGAGACAGTTGCACAAGAGGTGCCCACCAGCTCAGAGGGCAAGAGGAAAGAGGAAAAACACGTACAGAATGCTCTCTCAGCCAGTGGGGACCTGACTTGGGCTCTTAACAAAGTGAAGAGAACCAAAAAGCAGGACAAAAGGGACAAAGGGGAAACAGAACGAAGAAGAAAGGGTGTCTCTATCCCTTATGTCTCTGGACATAAGAAAAACTGCAAAGAATTTTTAGACAACACGAAGTCCCTGTTTATTTCAAACCAAGCAACACGTCAAGACAAAAACTGGTTGGAAAGAGGGGTTTAGGAGGCAATCTTTGTTAAAAAAGAGGTTTGGAGGTTTAAGATTCAACCTTCCTGTTGTTTATAATGGTTTCTTGAAACCCTGGAGACGCCCGGGGCATTCTGATTATGCCCCGGCTGATTATCAGGTACTCAGTGAGGAGGGGCCAAAGTCAGGGTACAATAGGCCCATCTCAGTTAGTTTCAATGGACCTTTATCAGGAGGTCCCGCCCTGTGGGCAGGGCTTTCACAGAGTAGGATATAACCTGAGTTCTCAGACTTGTTTCACAGATTGAGAATGACTCTTGGATGAGAGTCGAAACGTTTTGTTTTTTCTAAAACAGAGTCCAGATGACTACAACTGAATCTTTTTCTACAATATTGTTTTTAGGTATTATCTCCAAAATCATGAACCCCTTTTTCCATTTTGTCTACCATCTTCTAAAAGAAAACTCTCAAGCTGCTTGATCTGCTGTACATAAAACTGAAGCTGTAACCCTCTTATTTCCAGTCAAATCAATCATTCTGGGAAGCATCAGGGTCAGTTTGTACGCCAAACCATAAAGTAAAAAATTACCCTAAAATAAAATGAATAGGACTTTTATATGGAGTTCGCCTGGACTTTTTTGCTTTATTACAAGTCCCTAAAACTTATTTTTAGTGACTTTACCTTCAGCTTTTAAAAGAGTTTTCAAAACCCAATAAATGCCTAAACTAGTGTCAATCAGTCCTCTCTCCAAACACCAGCTACACTCCTTCATATATTTAACAAAGAAAATCTAGGCGGGATTTAAAATCTTATTTCCTCTGAGCAGAACTTGTTTCTTCATATGATTAGAGTAAAACAGACATCAGAGTCCAAAACTAGAGAGTCTCAGCTTCACAAAGGCTCCAGCCAATTGTTTGTGCTCCAGAGGGTTCAGGAACAGCTTCAGCGTTTTTTGAAAAATAACCTAATAAAAAATAAACTCCTAACTTATTACATATAGACTGCATTAAAGCAGTATTATTGTGACTTATTTAAAAGTCCTATTTTATTTAGAAAATTAACAGAAAAAGTAGCTCAAGTTTCTGTTTTTCTGAGGCCCAAGCAGACCAAACAGTATCGTCCACGCCTACTCTGAATACAACTTTGGGAAAGGAAAAATAATTAAAACATTAAAAGCTATTAAAAGTACATTTATGTCTACTTCAAGGCAACATGGATCAGATACACTTGACGATAAGCCTGGCACACAGAGCGTGCACACAGCTCTAAAGCAGACTCTTCACTACGTGTCTGCACTCAGGTGACAGCAGAGTTTTCAGCAGGAGAGCAGCGCGAGTATCTATCAGGAGGAACATTAACATACAGATGGAATAGGTAAAGGGTCTTAATGTACTCCGCAGGGTCGGCAGTACGCTCAAGCGAGGAAACAAACAAGATGGAGTCTCTCAGAGTAGAGAACACAAGAGGAGGAAAAGCTGCTTACACATTGTTGTCTTAGTTCTGAAGCATTTAAGGCTGCTCAATTATGGAATAAGTAACGATTAGTTGCTTAGAGGTCAAGCGAGGCACCAGCGACTAAAATTAAAAGAAATCACAGATGAGATGAAAGTAGGGGATGTAGCACAGAGAGAAACTTTGCCACCGATATGTGCACATTGAACGCACTTAAGAGTAGAGATCGGCCAATATGGGTTCCTCATGAACAATGTTAAAACCGATTGTTTAGAATCCAGAAAAAACTGTTGTGCCAAAATGTAGGGCCAGTTTTGATAATTTTACTACAAATATACAATTTGAATTTACTTCAAACTCATCCACAGCCCTGTTGTACATTGGACCAAACTAAATATTGGCCTGTGCAGGAGATTTAAGGCTGATAGTCAATACTTTAAATATCAGCCAGCTGATATATAGGTCTAGCTATACATAAGAGATAATATTAATGAACTCAATTAGACACTTTTTTAACTTAGGGCTGGGCATTATGGGAAAAACATGAATCACATTTTTTCCTTTCTTTCTGAGCAATCACAATGTTCATTGCTTGTTTCCTGAACATAAACAAACCCATTTAACACAAAAATGGGCTGAAAACATCGCTCTTGAAGAGGTGCAGTTCACAAAAGCGAGTAGCAAATTTGTTTTCCTTTAATTTCTTTCTTTGCCAAAATGGCTTCGCAAGGCTGCCGAATGTTACATGTGTCACCATTTAAGAAAATAATAATAATTAATAATTGCAGAAGGAAAAGAATAACACTGTGACACAGGGAGAAATCTGGGGAGCGCTGAAACTGTCAGCCCAATGGAGAATAAAGATTACTCAAACATGAATGAATCACTCTCAATACAATTTCCACTAGTTTAATTAGAAGGGAACACAAGTATAGTCTGCCGAACAGGCTCATACATCGACATTTTGATTTTTGTTTTTGTCTTTATGAAAAATTGTAGAACTTGAATAATAAATAAAGTAGATATGGGTAACTCATCTATTGTACCTACGTCCGGGCGCAGACAGGAGCCATGTGCGCCGCTGCTGGTACCTCAGGACCATAGAGCGTGAGACTGAGAACATGTTCACAGCCTTCACACCATCAGTCAATAAGCTCTTCTCGAGTGAGTGAGGCTGCGGCGCTGTCCAAGGTCCTGACAGCGACATACCAACACGTCTGAACAGGGCGGTTTTACACTGTTCTTCAATTAAACTCAGTATTTGTGGGTGTTTACGCCGGATGTTTACGTCTACTCAAAACGTTTATTTTCTACCTTTTAATGCAGTGTGAGTCGTGTGCTCCGCTGTTTATTTTATTCATTTGATTTATTTATTGATTTGATAAATTTTATTCTTTTTTTGTACTGTTTACATTTATTTGATTTTATTATTCTAATTCATTGCCGTTATATGTCTTACTGCTCTAATTGATTATTAGTTCTATTTGTTGAAAATGTAGCCTATTTTCTTTATATTTATACATGTTCCTAGAAGAGCATTGAGATTGAGCAAATCTGATGACCTTGGATGTTCCGAGGTCACGGTTAAAAGCCAGAGGGGACCGCGCTTTTGCTGTGGCGGGTCCCAGACTCTGGAATAGACTCCCCTCTGGACATTAGAACAGCCCAATCTCTGAATATTATTAAATCTTTGTTTAAAAAACCTTTTTGTTTGCACAGGCTTTTAGCACAAGGTGAGCAGAGCATTTTTATAAAGTGTGCAGCACTTTGGAAATTATGGTGTTTATAAAATGTTAACACAATGATGGTGTTTATAAAATGTGCTATACTAATAATTGTTGGATTGGAAAGGATTGAACAAATTTGACAGACATATCTCAATATTTGTTTGGAGTATCCATACTCCAAACAAAAAAATACTCTGTCAATCCAACAGAAATGTGATAAAAAAAAGTCTTTAAACATGTTATTTGAGGTTTAATTAGACAAATGTGAAATATCTGTCAACTTAATCACAAAAGTTCAGAAATATCACCTTATAACATATTGGAAAGTTTACAACATATCTTTTTTAATGATTAAAAAAAAGTTTTTCACAATAAAACATATACTCAAGATTAAAATTGTGCATATCTTCAAAACAATTTTCACAATATTATGTACATTTTGATATATTGCCCTAATATTGTGCATATTGCAAAACATACTGTAAGTAGTAAACAAAAAGTGGTAACCAAAAAGTTTTGAAACCATATCGTTATTATTTATTTTCAACTTAGTATCTTAACTTTATATATTTTAAGTATATTTTGAAAAACAAAAAAGCATTATAAATCAAAGTTGAATAATTGACATCATGATTGCTGAGAGCTTGGAGTTAAAGCTGGCCTTGTATGACTTGTGGTAGTAAAAATTTAACCAAACACTGCGTGAAGCTTGAATGCAGACAACATAATGGCACGACGAGTATAGCAGCGGCACAAAGACCGGTTCACACAGGTACGCACTTCAAGCATGTCTTGACTTGGCTGAGCTATACACATTCAAAGCAGGCAATTGAATGAATAGTTGCTGAAGTAGTTCTCAAAGCGTAGCCAAGGTCTCTGCACTGTCTCCTTTATGTCGCATTTTAATTCAAGCTTCAACTTTATAACAATTTAGGAATCCTTCACCCGAAAACCTCAAACGTTAACGCAACACACTAACTTATCACAAAGGTAATGGGTTTACAAATGTTGATAATTTAAATTTGTTCTTTGAAATGCAAGTATCTGATTACTATCTTTGTGCAGTGGGACAAAGAGGACATTTTGCGGCTTTACTAAGTTTTAATAGACGACTTGGATTGACTTACCATGAGGTTATTGGGGGCAGGCCGCTCTTTGGGTTGGCGTCTCATACTGAAAGAAAAGACAAGTAGTCACTATTCACGTGAGCTTGTGATTTGTTTCATGATGTTAATTCAGAAAACATATTTTCATTTGTCTTTGATGCCAGATGAATACACTTTGAATGCATCCTTTCACAATTTTATTAAATATGTGCACCCAAACTAAAACTTCATGCTTCAATTGAACTTTTCCTAACTTTTAACTCACTAAAGGACCAAAGGCAATCAATACTTGACTTTAAACATACCCAAAAGTGAAACCATATGAATAATCATATGGCAGGACAAATAAGTTAAAGGGGAATAATAAGAAATGCATGTTCATTGGCTATACATTAAGCTTTCTATTTTTATAACATCATTTGTATTTTAATTGTATGTTATATGGTCTAAGGTTTTTTGTCTGTGCAATCAATAGTAGCAATTAATTGAACTGATTATTGCGCAATTACAAACATGGAATAATCAAGAGAAGACTATTAATTAATGATGCAATACAATGATGTTGTTACAACAACTCGCAGGTGGAAAGGCAGGCAGGATAAGCATATCTTTCTAGAAACTGTACTTTAAGGCCATTTAGGGCTTGTGTAATTGCGCATTAAAGCTCTCTGTTCATAGTTGTTGTGCCTCGTTTCATGAGCTCAATAGCCTCCCTTATCCAGCATTTGTACTTATGTTCTTATATTAGAACATTAGTTAGACTGGTCACATTCGGAATGATCAGCTGATAAAAGTGACACGTCACACCATTCGGATGATGCTTCTGAGGAAGGTGACAGCTGCTCATCCAAACATGTCAAGGTAAAAACAACCCACTTTTGCCTTTAAAAAAAAACTAACCAAAGTATTTAAAAAGATTACATGAAGAATTTCATTAATGACTGCTAGCATGTAGCTCTAGCCTCAGCTAACTGGTACAACTACAGTGTTCACCACAAGGAGCCTAGAGCCTGATATTTTCTTTGATCATGTGACCAATCATGCAGCGCGCATGTGTGCTGTCTCACATCTTTTACATTATTCATGTCTTGTAGTGCAACATCCATAAATCTTATAAAATGAAAATAAATTGTGCAGTGGACACCAAGCATTACACAGAATGACACTCATGACCAGTGGTAGCTCATGTTCCATTCAAAGCTATTCTTGTAAACAAAGGAGAGTTACATTCAACAAACCTGTGCTCTGGTGCAGTGAGTGGCCAGTGGATTGTCTTAGAGTAAACAGGACTACATAGGGATTAGAGCTGTGGTTTAACTCACTCATGTTTACAGTACACAACTTTATGTAATTGTGAAGGTAATGTGAGGCAAATGAATCAAGGCCTAATGCAGGGCAAACACAGCCCAATAATATACGCTGATAAATTAGTGAAAGCAAAAAAGAAGCTGCTTTTTTATAACGCTATAAAAAGCAGAGTAACCACAATGCATTAACACACAAAGGCACATGTGCTTGACTCTTAGTGCTGCTGCCCATTATATTGTGCCATAATAGATTCATCTCATGTAACCCTATCATTATTTATCAATTATTTAGTCTGAATATGGAGCCAAGAGGCCTTTCTCAAAAGTCTTTCCACAGAATAAATAGAAGAGCTGATGCTATGTACAGTATATGGCACGCACAGCAGCCAAGCCATTAGTAATGTCCACACACCATTATCATCCCTACTGTCAACAATTGTATCTATTTAACCTAATCAATTTTGTCAAATACAGACTTAAAATCAAGTAGCGTAGGGTACTAGACTAAAGGGTAGTGCATGGACAGAGGCTTAGCACAGAGGGACAATATATCATATTTAACATAATCTACACTTAAAAATCATGTAAGGTATAAAAACAATATATTTTTCATTATTATTTATTTTTGGAGCATTACAACATACAGTACTCTTTCCAAACACAAAGAATGAGTTGATAATTATAACTAACTGAAGTGCTTACCACTGACTGACGAAGTGAACACACTTCTCACTGAACTGGCTCACAGGGAGAACCGGAGGGTCCTGAGAAAACATGAGACGCAGATGATAAAATTCACAAGATTGGAAAATATGCTTTTAAATGTTTTCAGGGAAAAAAAAAAAAAAAGGAAAAAAACTTTTGTGTTGCTGTTTCTCATCAAGGACTGAAAGCAAACATCAAGATCCAATAAGTGCATATGAAATAAAATCCATTATCAAACATGGTCAAATGCCTTGTCCTTACACAGTAAAGGCTGAGAGGAAAACACATTTAACAAAGCAACATTCACCATAATGTTTTCATTTGAAAGATGTACAACCCCCCCACAAGATCCACGGAGAGGAAACTTTGGGCACTCTGCTGTATATATAAGGGATGCAGGTATTGATTATTTTAGTAATCGAGTAATCTATTGATTCTATTCTTCGATTAATCGAGTAACCGGTCATTAAAAAAAAAAAAAAAATGTAAACTATTTAAAAAGCTATTTAAAGAAATGTTATAGTTAATTTCAGTTCAGTTCAGTAATAAACAAATAACAACTAAGGAGTTTCTACATAAAATAACACATTTTAGTCTTAATTTCACGTAAGTATGTTCCCAAAACAGCAAACATTTCACTTCACCAAACTGTTCTGTTTGTATATAAAGAATACATATAAAGGACTAATTAACACAGACTGTTTGTAAACAGTTACAGTAGCTATGAATTAATTGCATATTCATTCATTCATTCATTCATTTTCTACCGCTTTTCCCGTTAGGGTCAGGGTTGACTGGAGCCTATCCCAGTGCCTTTGGGCCTTAGGCGGGTACACCCTGGACAGTGGCCAACTCGTCGCAGGGCTAACACAGAGACATAGACACACAGACAACCATTCACTCTCACACTCATTCACTAGGGCCAATTTACAGTTACCAATTTAACAAACACATGCATGTCTTTGGACGGTGGGAGGAAGCCGAGAAACCGGAGAGAACCCACGGTAACACGGGGAGGACATGCAGACTCCACCCAGAGAAATCATGTGATGTAATGTTCGCCCAGGAATCGAACCCATGATTTCCTTCTTGGGAGCGAGAGCTCTAACCGCTCTGGTACCGTGCACCCTAATTAATTTGCATATGTCACATAAATTAAAATAAGAAACTTTTTGTAAAACTTTGTTAGTGAGGCAAGCAATCCTGGTGTTTTGAGCTGTAACTCTGAATTTTGTCATTTTGCAGCATTACTATGTGTGCCGTTCACTTTAGCCTCCATGTCTTCGCCCTGTCATCGCGGACTTTCTGTTTAATTTTGGCGGTCCTCTTGCTATTTCACATAACGCTGTAGAAAAAGATTCTGTTGTAGTCACCTGGACTGTTTTAGAAAAACGATAAGTTTCGACCTCATCCAAGAGTCATTCTCGATCAGTGAAACAAGTCTGAGACTCCTGTTATATCCTACTCTGTGAAAGCCCTGCCCACAGGGCGGGACCTCCTGATAATGGCCTATTGAAACTTAACTGGAATGGGCCACTACATCCTATTGTTCCCTGACTTTTGGCTCCATCTCCTTGAGTGCCAGTTAGCATCAGAATGCCCTGGGCGTCTCCAGGGTTTCAGCAAACCATTATAAACAACTGGAAGTTGAATCTAAACCTCCTTTACGATTTAAGGAAGGATCTTCTTTTTTAACAAAGATTGCCTCCTTAACGCCTCTTTTCAAACCATCTTTTCTCCCTGCTCAGAATCTCCACCTCACTGTCTTCAATAGAGTGGTTTGTGGCTTTGAGATGAAGATGCACGGCGCTCTGGGGTCCTGAACTCGCATGTCTTCTGTGCTGATAAAGCCTCTTGTGAAGTCTGAAACTCCTGTTTATATCCTACTCTGTGAAAGCCCTGCCCACAGGGCGGACCTCCTGATAATGGCCTATTGAAACTTAACTGGAATGGGCCACTACATCCTATTGTTCCCTGACTTTTGGCTCCTCTCCTTGAGTGCCTGTTTAGCATCAGAATTGCCCTGGGCGTCTCCAGGGTTTCAGCAAACCTTTATACAACTGGAAGGTTGAATCTTAAACCTCCTTACGATTTAAGGAAGGATTCTCTTTTTTAACAAAGATTGCCTCCTTAACGCCTCTTTCAAACCATTTTCTCCCTGCTCAGAATTTCCCTCACTGTCTTCAATAGAGTGTTTGTGGCTTTGAGATGAAGATGCACGGCGCTCTGTGGTCCTGAACTCGCATGTCTTCTGTGCTGATAAAGCCTCTTGTGAAGTGGCTGTTTAGTCTCCCCTATGTAACGCTCTTTACAACTTTCTTCACTGCATTGGATCGAATACACTACATTGCTCTGTTTTTGTGTCGGCATCTTGTCCTTAGGGTGAACCAGTTTTTGTCTAACGTGTTGCCTGGTTTGAAATAAACAGGGACTTCGTCTTGTCTAAAAATTCTTTGCAGTTAATTTCATATATATTCACCGAGATTATATATATTTATATATATATAATGGGACATATACATATACGCAATATATATATATATATATACACACATATATATATATATATATATATATATACACACATATATACACACACACACACACACACACACACACACACATATATACACTGTTGTGTAATAAAGAATGTTAGCTGTGCATTGAGCAGTGTTGGTAGAGATTAGAGAAAATGCACTAAATGTCCTCATAAATACACAAAGGCCGTAGTGCGGTTGGAGCGGTTTCTGTTCAGATCAATAAAAAGTCAATTAAGCGTGTCCTGTTAACAGATGCGGCACATTGACCCTCTTTTGTCCACAATGTTATTGGAAAAACAAGCCTTCTTCAGATTCTTTTTTTTTAAACAACGCACAATCACATTCTGTAATGGGAGTCATTATTGGAAAACAAGATATTAGGGTGATGATGAATTTGAATAAAATGTTCAATAAGGTTTAAGCACTTACATGGCTGGTCAAAACTGAAGTAAGAGTCTGTGTTGATTTCAATCTGATATAAGTGTAAGGCGAACTAGAAATATTGAGCACACACAATATGATATAAATGTATGTAAGTGATTTATAACAAATACAAATAAAAATAAATAAATCTACAGATATAACATGGATGCACATGATCCATGAGTATTTTTGAGGACATGTTGAGAACTTTTAGTGAAGCATTTACCAGAAACGTAACGTCAAATGTTAGTGTTACAATTATTGTGAGAAAATAACATTACAGTTCAATGATTATTCTCGACTAATAATGAGACCGCTATAACTGTTCCTCAAGTTTGAGACAAGCTCTATGAAATCAAACTTTCTGAATGACAAATTCAAGTCATTGTAACAAAAACAACCAACAGTTTGGCGATTGTTCGAAATTGCGTACATTGTACACCTCTTGCTTTACTATTTGTTTTCACCGTACTGTCATGTCTTGTATTGATAAATCACAAAATTCCCCTAATTTTGGTCACACACCAATAAAACACACCGTTTCACGGTATGGAAGTTCAGCCAATAGCTGCATTTGTGTCTCCGCTAGACATAAAAACAGAAATCTCCTACAGTACAGTTTTCTACCTTTATATGCAAACAATTCCTTGGACAAAACCCTCGCCTACCAAGCAGAAAACCCTGAGCTGTGGTCCCCAGCCAGAGCTTCATTCAAATGCAGGGGAAATGAGGCCTCTTTATATGTGGAGCCCTGCTGTGCCATTAAAAACACCTCTGGGCAGTATTCTCCATTCCTTAATGCTCTGATCGGCAGCCTCCTGCAAAGCATGATGCATGACGCCATTTAAATTAACAAAGAAATAGGCCCTTCTAATCTCACTGCACTTGAGTGTGCTGCCGCCGTCCGGATGAGCAATATATCATAGAGTGGCTGCATGTGCAGACAAACAAATGCCCTTGAGCACCGTACACAGAGCAGTGTACTCCATTTGGGAGGGAAGGACCGAATCATCAGCAAACATGTTCACACGCACAGAGAGGCCCAGGCCAACACTGCAGACTCGTATGCCATTTTAGTATTCTCTCTTATACAAAGAATTAGTCTGGTCTTTGTCTATTCAAGTTACATCTTTGGAGGTATAGGTAAACTCAACCACTGTGAAATGGAATTGGAAACAACATCCGACCAATAAGGAATCAGGGGCAATGCTAAAACGTTACAGAACAAACTTCCTTTGGGCTTACACAAATGTAAAATTGATCAAGCAATACGAGACAGCATGGACCAAAAGAAATGTCCACCTCAGCTTCAGCTAATCTTTCTCAGAGCGCACGGATTCATACCCACACTAAAAGCAAAACCAAACACGTTAACTCAATAAAAACTCAATAAAAAGCATAGTGTACAGCTGTAGTGTGTTATCTATGGCTTGTAATAATAAATAACACAAACATAAAGGAATAGGAAGGAAGCATAAAATCATTGGCTGTGCTTACATGGACACCAAAAATAGGATCATTATTGGTTACATCACACAAATCCGATTTCTTTCTGATTGTTCACACCTGTGCAGGTTTTGACAATTAAAATTGCTCTAAAAGTCCCCAATTAACCGGCACGTGTTTTTAATGATCACATTTCTCTTATGCTGTAAACACACATATAAAAAAATCAGATGTTATAATTGGATTATCTGATTATTCTAGTTTTCTGACTTTTTCTGACCATGTAAATCTATGCATACAAAATGTCTATTAGTTTTTTGATAAGCTACGCAAAAAAACAAAAACGTATTACTTAATGTTTTGGGTTGATTTCACACATTTTTATTGGAACCAAACCTGGTCAAGGACAGGACCAAACCAAGTCTACATCTGGATTCAACCAGGACCAAACCAGGGCAAATGTAAATCAAGGCTGTAATTAATGATTATTTTAGTAGTCGACTAGTCTGCAATTATCTTTTTGATTAGTTGACTAGTCAAATTATTATTTATTAGGAACACTGATACTTATTAAATAGATTACCAACCAAATAAAGGTTGAAATATGGTGACTGAATTCTTCTTGAAAGATTACGGGTATTTACAAATAAAGTGTGTTCTTTTTTACAATTTAATTTAGTAATGCCACTGTCTTTTTTTCTATGTGTTTTCAAGTCTGTTTAGTCCAGATAAGGATTACCGCTATTAATATATGACTGCAGGTATTTTTTATTGTCGACTCGCGATTAATGTATTAATTGTTGTGGCTGTAGTGTAAATGCAGCCTTAGAAAAAGTTGCATATCTATTCTTGTGGATTCAGGTCACCTTTGCGGTATTTGTTTCTGTCCGTACGAAACGGTCTATATTTGCATGCACCGTTTGCAAACACACATATTTATGCATGTATTCGCTGTGTGCTGCCAGCGCTTTGATGTGGCAGCGGCGACAGGACAAAGACAAACCCTATGATGAAAGTACCCCGGGCTGCTTGCTTTATCCCTGCTGCACCAAACGACGAACGGCTACAAGTAAATATACATGTGATTGCCATGGAGCGATTATTAGGGGGAAATTAGATCAGTAATTACAGGCTTGAAAATAAAGTAGGAGTTCTTTATTAGTGGAGCCGCTTGCTATTCACCAGCACGGCGGAGAGGTGCATTAATGAGAGTGGGCAGCGAGCAGATGGCAGGATGCAAAGGAGTTCCAAGATGGAGTCTGAACGATTAATGTAGAGCTGTCTGTTTCCAGCAAATATACTTTCCATGGACAAAAGCACTGAGGATATATTTTTGGCAATAGTTTGGTGTCCTATATGATTGATTTTGTGGCTGTACGCCGTCACATTTGCGTCCAAAACTATGATAAGCCCAATGAGTTTTTTTGTTTTATATAAACGGATGACGTGTTTTTAAGGGGCTCTCACAGTAGCCTCTGATAAGGCTTTAAGATTTATCCTAATCGAATCAAACTGGAAATTTGAATGGCTGTAATTAGCAAATCACAACACCAGTTTAAATATAGGTAATGTAATCCTGATACAGTCCTTTGCAGAGAACTAATCCTCTGGGTTTGTCCATGAAGTCTTGTATTTATTACCTGCTAAGTTCTAACCTTGTAGTGCATGTCTCCCATCTTAACTAATCTTTAATTCCGTCAATGTTAATGCTTCTAGACTTAACGATGTGAACAGACAAGTTTAAAATTGTCTCTATAGTCTCAAGCATTTATTTAGTGAAACAGGTTAACATGTCTTAAATCATTTTGTCAATCATAAGCCATTTTGAAATGTATAGCTGCACTATTGTTTTCTGGTAAAAAAAATTAATATATATTTCTTTTTTTCCAAGTTCATGATATAAATATTTAGAATAATTCTTAGGTTAGATAAAAAAAATTGTGGTTCCTTAAATTGAGACTCAAAAATAAAGCCTACAATTCTCTCCTAAGAAGCAATTTTTTTATAAAAATCAACTAATCAGAGAAACACTGTATAGATACTGTATCGATAAATACAAATGTTATCAGATGTGGGTACTTGATGTTTTAGGGTGTAACGCCGCTTTCTGTCCTTTGTAGCAAGATTCAAATACATTTTCCAACGTTACATCATTTTGTGCGTTGGGCTGCGTTGTGACCTCACCTATCACACCATAGCACATTCAGTAGAAATTTGACATAAAAATATATACAAATATATTTGTAGCTGTTTTTTTTCTTTCTTTTGAAAGAAAGTTATCGCACATTGTATTTTAAACCCTGAAGCTTGTCCTGGAACATAAATGACAAATGACAAATGAGCTTTAAATATGTGATTTTCCATGTCACACCACAAGACACACATTAAATTACAGCATTAAAGTTATATCTTAAACATGTGTAGTTTTACTTATCTTTATACCAACACCTTTATTAACTGTCTCTGACACAAGTGACACATTCGAGACATTTTTGAAAATACAAAGAAATTAAACCCAACTTAATTCTAAATGTATAATTTATAGAAGACATTTTGTGCACTTCAAGTTTGGAGGAGGAGAAACATGAAAGAAAAATATTATTTAGATAGAAAGTTAAAGAGCAAAACATTGTGAAGTCCCATGTATTGTAGTGTCCTGTGTTTGTCCCAATGCTGTTGTATGAGCAAAGCAGCCAGATAAATGATGATACTGTCCGCTAACCTGAGCTAACCTGTTCCTCCTTAACTGCAGCTTGTCTCTCCTAACAAACTTTACGTGATTACACAGTGCTTATCCTGTTGCCGCTCGGTAGCAGTGCAGCGGGGGATTACCACGACCGGCACACGGCTCGCTCGCCCGGAGGGAAGACGGCAAAGGGCGCAGGAAAAATAGTTTGAGTGATGCCTCTGTCTGTTTGACTAATGAACAGTTCAGCTGGGGTCAATCCATTACAACCAAAAGCATTTAATTATTAATTACGGCCAATCTATAGGCAGTTAAGGACAAGTGACATAGTATGTTTAATGTGCACGACACAGATGAGGAGGAGGGGGCTAGTTGCAGTCGTGGAGGGTCATTTTTTTTGTCATTTGTGTGTGTCAGCAAAGAACTCAACAGAGAGGGTGCTGGAATGAGACTGGGGCAGAAAAACGTTAGCATACACTTTCATAAACATGCACACACAGTGGTCTGCCTCTGCAATTATATGTAGGAAATACAAACTCCACATTTAGTTTGAGGTCATATTTTACAGGACCGTGGTTAATGTCACAAAAAAGCACTTAATAACACAATAACAAAAAAGGATTAGCAAAGACAGACTACTACGAGTGGACATCTGCACACACATTTGATATTATACGGTGTTGTCTGTCTTTTGTGTGTACTTTTATTTGCTTTTCATTATTTCATGGACCCCCTTTTGTTCGATAGATTGAGTAGGCACTTGTGAAGCTTTTTTCAATAAGCAGAAACTGAAGACCAAAATTATTTGTAGGAGTGGGCGATAAAATAAAAATATCTTGATATGTTTCTGAATGATCTCATGGCCAATAGCACAGAAATGTGCTAAAGCATGCCTGTAGATATTAAGGTGTCGGTATCGCAGATATCAGAACATGTTTTACCGATGTATAGTAGGTAATATCGGCAAATATTTCAATAATTGCCAATATTTGGTAGCGCCCCACTCTGTGTGCTCATGTCTCATTCCCCGTTTGTCTTCAGTGCATCAGTTTTGTTTTTTTGAACAAATGAGTACAAATGGAAGAACAACAACAAATAGGCTAAGAAATACGGCTGTATGTTTACACAATCACGCAACAAACTGTTTAATATCCAGATAAATACATCTTATTTACTAAACTTAATTTTAGATCTTTACATATTTGCTATGGATTTTAAATTTTAAATATCTGCAAATATCAGTTAACTGCCAAAGCAGCAAGCCAAATAATGGATATTGGCTCAAAAAATCCATATCAGACTAGTCCTAATTTCCTACCTAGCTTTATTAAGCCAAACACATTTGCATTCTATGAGCTAGACAACTTGGGAAACTGTCCAACTACCTGTCCCTGGGTTTGTTTTGGTTAGCCTAGCCTAGCAGAGAGGGTGGCTCTCTAAGTGGGGGCTGCGTGGTGTTTGCGGTGCACCTCTGCAGCACAGTGCATGTGTGGTGTATGTAGAGCCTCAGGCGGGTGCATAAGACCAGGTCTTGCACGAGTAGGGAGCAAAGCCGCCTGAGTGCTCTGCTTCATTAGGAAACAAAATATAAGCTTTCCGGGCCATTAGGGCTGACTTTAGATGCAAAAGCACATAAGACGGCGACTCACCTCATCAACGATGCATTGGAGTAACTGGAGAGGCTGAAAACACACACAGAGATGTAAAAAAAAAAAAAAAAATAAGTTAACATGATGTGATGAAAGCGGATCTATTACGTTAATCAAATGCAGTGAGGCCGAGCCAAGCCATAACAGATCTGATATGTTATTTTATTATGCCACCTCGTGTAATGGCAGCTGTTTAGGACCAATCTAATATTTGCCAGTGAAAATGCCATTGGAGTGGAACAGCCAGGATTACATAGATGCAGATCCAATAACACTCACCATTAAAGATCCTTGGTTTTTCTGAATCTGTAAGGCAAAGAAAGAGGCGATATGTAATTAGCGTGTCATAATCAAGGCGATAAACGTGGACACATGATGATCACTAGGAGGAAAATGATAGTTTCCCTGTGGCAATCTGTGGCTCTGCATTAACGCCATTTACATAATGAAAACACACAAATGTTAATGGACTTGCTCTCATTTGAGAAGATGGGGGTAAAAGAGGCGCTCATGCTAATTTCCGTGCAGTGCTTTATAGCTGCCCTCCAGGTTTTGTCGATGAGTGGAGATGTGAGCTCGACATCGTGCAGCCATGTTGGTTTCACAGGTACAAGGCTGAGACAATCATTAGAGAATGGAGCAAGACAAGCTAATTACACAGCTACAAGGCACATTGGGATAATTTGATTGGAATGGCAACCCTTAAACAATAAGTACACAAGTGCAAATGAACTAGACCAAAGTGTAAGTTTAAAAAAACATTCCATCTTTTTAATTCTTCCCATTTTGTGAAATGCAAATGTAAAATAATAGCAATAACTAAACCCTTAGATTCTTTCTAGGTTTTTTTTACACAACAACATTTGCATATTTTTGAGACGTACTACAATACAACTAAATACTTTCAACAACGTATATGATAAATCACGATAAACACTATATCGACTCATCGCTTAATAAATAGCTGGAACAATATTTTTGGGTCTGAATAGTTTTTGTGCGTACATTTTCTTTGCATTTGTTGGGATATATTATTATTTTTTAATAGTATAAGATTTGGTGACAAAATATTAGTACAGGCTTTCACTGGGTTAAATATACTGTTGCCCTCCAAATAACATACAGTTGTGACAAAAGTCTGCAGCTTGCATCATCCCTGGTTTATGATTTCCTGACCAATACATTAGTCAAAATGCAATCGTAAAACAGAATAATAAGAATTTATCATTCCAAAACATACTATCTTAAATGCACAGTATGAAAGTATGCAGTTTCAGGAGGTGGAAAGTCACCTACATCATTCCATTGAAAAAAACGGAACATTCTCCATGGAGAGAGATACGTTTTATGCCATACAGTGGAATATTATAGCCAAAGGAACAACAAGCAAGCTCAGATAAAGATTTGTAGTGCAAGGAAACCTGTATTTAGATTTAAATTATAGCATAACACAGATCATTATTTTACCATTTGTTCATCGTTAACTGCAATACTGATCTATTTACTAATAAATACAGGACCCTTGACTTCTAATATTGAACTGCAAAAACCCTGCATAGTGTTTTTATTGTTGAAAAAGGGCTTTGTGACATTTCTAACCTGACATTTGAGGCCTAGGTGCTCAACAAATGTTTAATAGCTACTTTAAAAAAATAAAAATAAAACACGTAAATGAAAATCCGCTGCTTGTTGCGGAAAAATGTCACAGTTCTGCAATTTTGAACAGGAAGTCAATGGACCTGTTTCTATTACTAAGCTTTTTTGGATTCGAAGTATTGCAGTTTAAATTTATAATGGTGATCTACTTAAGTTGTACTAACAGGAAAAAACACAACTAGTCTTGATCACAACTTGCGTATCAAAATGCCTGTCTATTTTTTTCATAAATGAACAAGTGTAAATACAGTAAACCTGCATCATGATCCGTTACCGAAGTTACCAGGTTGACATTTGGACACCTCACTAACAGACAACATTTACAAAGCTACAGTAAGTGCAGGCCACAAACTTCAGATCTGACTTCACTTTGTCTGGAAAGAAATTTCACATTTCGCCCATTGGTTTGACAGTGCATTAAAGCACGTATTGATTCACTCAATTAAATACAGGTTTGCATACTCTGTAAATACCAGGAGACACTTCGAGTGCTCCACATCCAGTTTGCCTGATTCAGATGCATTACAGGCAACTATAGAAAAGTCATTTGCTCAGAAATAATTACTAGGAGCAAATTGCAAGCTGTTCAAGTTGAAATTGGATAGTGGAGGAACAAGTTATTCAAGCATAATTGAGTAGTTTTTCTTCTTGTAGGTGGCTTAGATAGACATTAGAGCTTTAATACATATGCACCCCGTTCCCCACTCTATTATGTGTGTAATATAATACACTTGTACACACACGAGGCACGGGGCAGTATGTCCATCACACGGGCAGGTACATGAACAAATGCCATTAGAACTCTTTAAGGTTGTAAATTTAATCAGTGACAAAGGATGATCATTTGAGGGGGTATTGTCACAGTTAAACAATACAACTAGGTATGTTGTATGGGAACTTTTGATTCACAATTTAGATTGATTTTGTTCCTGTTCAAGGTAGAGGTGGGCAGAGCATAAAAATATATATATCACTGTGAATCCTGTTTTGAAAACATTCAATATTTTGTAATAATAGTACATTGTTAAGCTGCAAAAACAGCAAATTAAAAAAAATAAACAAAAACTCTCAGTTATTCATGACGTTCTCATGTATTCTGACATCGTAATTATTCCCCACAATGAGTTTATAAGCACTTTTGACAGCTTTCAAAGACCAGAGCAAGTTTTGCCTAAAACCTAACAACAACTGGAATGCTAACATAATTAGATGCAAGCATAGCACATAGCGGTCTCATTTTGACCCTAAAAGCTGCTTTTGAACCAAAAAACAAACATGTACAGCCCCTTTAATTTATACATTTAACGACATGTTTTAGCACATTTCTGTGGGATTTACATAATATCAACAAAATATGATTATCGAAACAAATCAAAGTTCAAAATAAAGATTTTTGTAAATATTGCCCACCCATGTTCGAGTAAGCAAATTACAAAATGTAGCCACCGTTACTCTGGGAAAGATTGACTGAACTGTAGCTGCCAATCTGCACTTCTGAGTCAAGGTTTGAACCAGCAACCTTTTCTACTCATTTAAATCTGGCCACCCAAGCTGCAAGTTCAGAAACAAATGCATATGAAAAGTATTCTGGTGGTAAACTTTACTTTAGAGCTCTTTTACGAAGCAAAAAATAATGATCAACATTATGAGCTGGTGAATAAATTAAAATGTAATGGGGGTTGATGAACCTTACAGTGTTTTAAGAAAATATGTCAGTGAATTTAAGAAAGTGTGACAAAACGAGGAGCCACAAAAACATGGAGAAAACAAACGGCAACAAATCAATCAGAGAGAAGAGTGCTGGCGGCTGTATACACATCATACGGCTCTGAAGTCTTCAAAGACTTTCAGAGCGAGCCGCGCAGAAACACCATTAACTCTTGACAAAGTATGCAAATGAATGGAGCATGTGGTGAGGGGGAATTAAAGACACCAGCTCTAATCATGGCAAACGCGAGGGGACGGCAGCACAGCACACACACACTCAAAAACTACATTGCCGTATCTGTCACGCACCCATCACAGCGGAGAATCAAGTAAATACACACTTGAAGACAAGCTTGTGAAATAGTTTACAGGGAAACGCTTTTTTTTTTTTTAGAAAGTACTACTTAAAAAGAGTTTTAAGAGGACTGCAGGAATAATCATCATCAAATTGAAATAACAATTTGCAAAGACTGCAATAAATTTAGCAACATTTTACAAAACTGATTCTACAACCTATTCTTGTGTTACTTTAGCAGCCCATATTTCAGTCTTCTCTCGTCCCAAACTGCTTTATATCAATCACAGCTCATCTTTGGTCATTCAACAGTTCTACATTTAATTTTTGTCCTTTCTCACTGTGAGACCTACAACAAAGATTTTCCCCACGATCAGTAATATTTCCACTGAGATGGCCAAAATCATCAGTGGACTCGTTACTTAAGAATGCCTGTTATTTACGGTATTTGTAAGCAATAAAACACTTATGTTGTTAGATATACATGTTTAACACACTCCTCAGCCTCCCTGGAAAGGACCATTCTAGGGTTCTGGACAGGAGAATCAGACATATAGTCGAACCAGGGATTTTAGGAGGAGCAGAGTGGTTTTTGTCCCGTTCGTGGAGCACTGGATCTATACTCGCCATTGGGTGCTCGAGGGTTCATGAGAGTTTGTTCAACTAGTCCACATGTGCTTTGTGGATCTGAAGAAAACTTTCGACTGTGTCCCTCGTGGTGTCCTTTGGGGGGGTGCTTCGGGAGTATGTCCGGTCCTTGTTTGATTGGAGCAGGAGTTGTGTTGGCATTTCCGGTAAGTCAGAATGAATGTTGCGTGTCGTGGCGGGTGTTGGCTGTCGTGGCGGATGTTGGCTGTCGTGGCGGGTGTTGGCTGTCGTGGCGGGTGTTGGCTGTCGTGGCGGGTGTTGGCTGTCGTGGCGGGTGTTGGCTGTCGTGGCGGGTGTTGGCTGTCGTGGCGGCGTGTTGGCTGTCGTGGCGGTGCTGCTCGTGGTTGGCTGTCGTGGCGGGTGTTGGCTGTCCGGTGGCGGGTGTTGGCTGTCGTGGCGGGTGTTGGCTGTCGTGGCGGTGTGTTGGCTGTCGTGCGGGTGTTGGGCTGTCGTGGCGGTGGTGGCGTGGTGTTGCGGGTTTGGCTGTAGTGCGGTGTTGGCTGCAGTGACGGTGTTGTCTCAGTGACGGTGTTGGCTGCAGTGACGCTGCAGTGACGGGTGTTGGCTGCAGTGACGGGTGTTGGCTGCAGTGACGGGTGTTTGCTGCAGTGACGGGTGTTGCTGCAGTGACGGGTGTTGCTGCAGTGACGGGTGTTGCTGCAGTGACGGGTGTTGCTGCAGTGACGGGTGTTGCTGCAGGTACGGGTGTTGCTGCAGTACGGGTGTTGCTGCAGTGACGGGTGTTGCTGCAGTACGTGGTGTTGCTGTAGTGACGGGTGTTGGGTGTAATGGCTTCTTTTGGATGTAGTAGCGCGTGTTGAGTGCAGTGGCGGGTGTTGAGAGCTGTGGCACGCGTTGGGTGCTGTGGCTCGTGTTGGGTGCTATGGCGCTAGTTGGGTGCTGTGGCACGTGTGTTGGGCGTAGTGGCGTGTGTTGGGCGTAGTGGCGTGTGTTTGGGCGTAGTGGCGTTGTTGGCGTCAGTGGCGTGTGTTGGCCGTAGTGGCGTGTGTTGGCGTAGTGGCGTGTGTGGCGTAGTGGCGTGTGTTGGGCGTAGTGGCGTGTGTTGGGCGTAGTGGCGTGTAATGGGCGTAGTGGCGTGTAATGGGTGGAGCGGCGTGTATTGGTGTGTAGCGACATGTGTTGGTGTAGCGACATGTGTGGTGTTAGCGACATGGGTTTGGGATGTAGCGACATGTGTTGGGTGTAGCGACATGTGTTGGGTGTAGCGACATGTGTTGGGCGTGTGTTGGGTGTAGCGACATGTGTTGGGTGTAGCGACATGTGTTGGGTGTAGCGACATGTGTTGGGTGTAGCGACATGTGTTGGGCGTGTGTTGGGTGTAGTGCCGTGTGTTGGGTGTAGTGGCGTGTGCTGGGTGTAGTGGCGTGTGCTGGGTGTAGTGACGCGTATTGGGTGTAGTGAGGGATGTTGGCAGTAGTGGCGCGTGTCGGGTGTAGTTGTGTGGCTTTGGTGTTGCAGGCAGGCACAGTGCTCAGACAGCTGTGGAGAGATGACAGCTCCAGCCTCAGGACGTTGGCTGGCTGTGCCTGACGAGCTGGATGTGCTCGCTCTGTGCTGCTACAGCCTGCAGGTGAACTGTCTGCAGCGCCATATGGACCAGGGGGAAAATTAACACTGAGATGAGGAGGGAGCTCTGCCAGATACCACGACACCACTCAAACACAAAGAGGAGTCCCATTTCAGATGAGCAAAGTTAGACTTTTAAAGTGAAACCGTGAATGTAAACTAGGGCTGCTCATGTTTGTGTTTCTAGATTCTAGAATGATGAGAACTCACTTCATGTCGATTTAATTATATTCTCGTAAGAAGTATTCAAAAACAAAATGCACACAAGTTGAACCTAATCATTTGTATGAGTGACAATATCTATTATCAATGAAAAAAAAAACCACAAGAACTGCAAATTTTATTTTACAATCTTTCATCTAAATCAGTTATATACTATAACTTTAACACTTAAAGCAAAATGTTGTGATGCAATTTAAAACCCAGCATTTATTATTGCCATGTAATACACAAAACATGTAATAATCAATAGCAATATTGTTTTGCTGACAAACATCCACACATTTTTATATTTATGGTTATAAATCTGTTGCTTTGTTAACACTTAAAAAAACACTGTTGCGTTCATGTATTGTCAAATTTTAGATACAATTGATAGAATTCTAAAACTTGTGTTAACTACAATATGCCTCGTTGCATTGAGTGAAATTAGGAGGATCAGGGGTAAGGCGAGGTAACTAGATGCAGATTGTTCAACTGGGATTAGAGAGATAAAACCATCTTAAAGGCCTAATTAAGACTTGATAGGATTGGTAAGCAACTTCTGTGGTCGGCAATTACATTTGAGCTGGATTTTAACTTAATGCAATATGTCAAGAAGACAGCTGCCAACCATGTTTAAAGTTGTCAAGCACAACTGAGTAAAAAGTGGTGAATGTAATTTCTAAAAAATATTTTAAAATATGAAGAGCAATAAATAAATAAACCGGACCATAAAAGCATATGGGACTTAAAAAAACGTACCTGTGGATATGGAAACATGCCTAGTGCCAACTGTGGAGTAAAGGCAAAAAGAGAGAGAAAATTAACATCGATACCACAAAGTATGTGCAATTTGTATAAACAATTATTATTATTGTAATCTATTTATACAGGGGAAAATCAAGGAGAGAAACTCTCTTTTTCATGAGTACCCGGTTGTTCAAAAAACCTGACACAGAATATTTAGAGCAGGGGTGTCAAACTCATTTTGGGCCGTGGGCCGAATTTCGATGCTCAAGCTGGGTCATGGGCCGAACATAACTTAAAAAATAAAACAATAAAAACTAAAAGAAATAAATAGCTTTATATAGCCTAGTAATAGTTCTTTGTGGACACTGTTGCATGGATCTGCAGCAGGTGAAGGAGTCCATATTCGTGCAGCAGCAGCAGGAATAGGGACATGGACATATGACTTGTTTTTGACAATTCTCTTTTAAAAGCTGAAGGTAAATTCACTAATAATGAGTTTTAGGGACTTGTAATAAAGCAATAAAAGTCCATATAAAAGTCCTCTTCATTTTTTTTTTCATTTTATTTTAGGGTAATTTTTTATTTGATGGTTTGGAGTACAAACTGACCCTGATGCTTCCCAGAATGATTGATTTGACTGGAAATAAGAGGGTTACAGCTTTATCTTTATGTACAGCATATCAAGCAGCTTGAGAGTATTCTTTTATAAAGATAGTGGACAAAATGGAATAAATAAAGAAAAAGGTCAACGTCCCACGTGTGGGATGCACTAAGCGTAAGGGGTTAATGTTTGGCGGACCGGATGAAAACGTCTGGCGGGCACATCTGGCCCGCAGGCCTTGAGTTTTGACACATGTGATCTAGATGAACTGTCAATAAAACATTCAATAAATGAACAAATACATAAACACACACTTACACACACAATATTAAATACAACCATGCAAAGCAAAAGCACTGGCTTTGTAGGTGATCTTTAACAAGTGCTTTGAATTCATTAAAAGGTACAAGATTATCTAATGTAAATAGTCTCTGTGCTATGTTCTACGGACAGGGATCAAAGTTACGGGAGGCCTTTTATCCTGAATCAGTTTTGACCCTGTGCGACTGCAATATAAAAATATTCTGAGATCTCAATTGATGAATACTTGCTCTGATATTCAACATACTTATTAATCCAGATGCACAAGTATTTGCAGTTTAAAGTTTTAGGTTGAATAAGGTTGAACCATAGTCAAGAAGGAAACACATGCTAGATTTTTATTTTAGTATAAAGTATATATATTTAGTATCCTATAGTAAATTTAAATTGTTCTCTTTAATGCATGCCCTTTTTGATTTCATATATGTTGTTTGTATTATTGTTCATCGTTTTATGTTGCACCGAATCACCAAAGCAGAAGTTTGTAAATTTTGTTCATTGACAATGGCAATAAACCTTTTCTAATTCTGATTCTGATCTGATATCATGTCTTCTACAATTTATAGCCATTACATTGGCTCATCTAAAAGGGGTTAAAAAAATTACTATGTTTAACAAGCTAGTATCAAAACTAGACACTTATTTAACACAAAAAAATTACAAATGAGCTTTTCCTGAATTGTTTTTGACTTATCTTAACCTGTACTCTGACAAAAAGGGATGTGGTATCAAATTCAGTATCAAGCAAATTTGAAATTGTGACATCGAGAAGAGATAGACTTCATTAATTTAACTAATATGTCCTAATTCTAATACTTATTTACATTTAATAGTTGTCATTGGCTGTTGACTGCCCGCCCAACCCAAAATAAAACATGTCTGTTGCAGTGCAGCCTGATTACATTCAAGTAAATACAAAAAGCTTTTATAATTTTTTTAATTTGCTCTTAAAAGGAAGCTGTGGATTTCAGGTATCATTAGTAGATTGGTCTATCGTGATGTTAAAAAACAAGAGTGGAATTGTGGTGTGGTCGGGGAATACACCAGAAAGAGGGGTTAGAAACAAATAAAATCGTGCTTGTCTTTTGATTTAAGCTTAGTGCACATTTTAATCTAAAACAGTCCCTCATCAAACAACACTAGCTATTAGTTAATAACCCTCTGAGTTAAGCGCCTGCTGAGAACAAAAAGAGGGGATAAGGAGCAGTCTGACAGACCCGTCTCAGGGCTAAATGTAATGTAGTGCTTGTGATTTTGGCTGGGGGTTGGGTGACACTTCTCCCTGACATTTGAGGTGGGCATTTTTCATCTTGGTCAAGGGCGGCTTATTGGAAACATCACCTTATTAAGACGTCAACAACAAAAAAAACTTGACATCTTCCCTTGAACATAAATAGATTTAAACTGGATAAAGATCGCGCCTGATGGAGAGGGTCTCCGTAGGCAGTTTCACTTAGCGTAACCTCACTTGATACTTGGCCGTTATAAAAGTCAATCTCTATCATGCAGAAATGATGTCAATAATTCTGACATGCTATCTTTCCCCCGTTCTCATCTATTATGGTTAGAATTGTGCACATATTAGGCGTATCGACGGGAAAGGGCTGTGAATCATCTGTTATCAGGTGAAAGGAGCGGCACCGACAGTTACAGATGGGGAATCAATGGAGTCAGTGGGAGGACAAGAGAGCAGCACAAATGAAAATGTGATTTGAAAACACTGTGTCAGTCAGGTCTCCGGGGGGTACCAACAAAGACACGTGTTTATCTGCGATCATTCATTCTGCCCATCCAACCAACCATATCCTGCCCAGCCATATCAATGAGTGAAGGCTCTATCAACATATAATAATATCGCCACAGTAACACGGAACATGGCAAACAATTAGTGTTCATGTTTTCTAATATATTTTAGAAACTTTCGTTTTTACTTCAAAATAAAAGCCTTGAATGATGAGGTGATAGCATATTAGCAAGTGTTAACATATGTTAACATTTTAGAAATGTGTTGGCATATTATTTACCCTTTCTTTTAATACAGTGATAATGTGGGAACCGGGAACAATCACTCGGTATTAGACACCACATATGGGAAAATATGTTGCTTGTTGTATAAAAATATGTTTGCTTTAAAATAAAAAGAGTACACTTTAAGTGTTTCTACAAATGTTTACAAGACAAACATTTCAAGCTCAGTTTCTGTGCTAAAAAATGCAGAATACTCAAAGCATGTTTTGATACAATGATAAATATATACTTTTTTAAACTAGTTTTTATTCTAATATATAGATGATTTGTAGTCCATTTGATTTTACATGTGGGATTATATTCTGATAAAGATAATTCTAAACCTATTTCAAATAGGTCCAACTATTTATGTACTGTAAGAGTTTCCAGCACCATATTTTTAGTGTTGATTATTATCTGGGTATTTAAAAAAAAAATAATGTTTTTAAATAATTCTAGCTACAGTGCTAGTACAGGCCGAGACAAGTTCCTATGTTTGTGAATTTTGTTCATTGACAATGGCAACAAACTCTTTCTGATTCTGACATTACCTGGATTCTGAAATTTGCCAATTTTCAAAAATAAAAACAATGTAAGAAAGACATATTTTTGCAGATTGTTTTGCTAAAATGCAGTCACAGACCTGCTACAGAACCACGTCTTACTTTAAACATGTTTGTTGGTCATACAACCCCCAAATGAGATGTAACCATGTGAAACTACACAAAACAGTATTCCTGAAGCCAAATTATCTTGAAAGTATTTTAGTGTGTCTGAATTTTGGCAGGTCCTAAATCAGTTGTAAGCATACCACTCCTCTTTAGGCTCATTGTTTAACTTTGTTCTATGGTGTGTCCGTGTTCTGTTTGAATTAAGATAGAAGAAAACATAGAAATGCCATTGCACCAAGTTTACCTCCATAAACGAGATGCCCACACTCCAAACATCTGCGTGGATGCCATACTGCTCGCCTGATATTCTTTCAGGCTGAAAGACAAACAGCCATAGTGTCATTGAGGAACTCTACAAAATACATCAGTTTGTTTAAGGTTACTTACAGCCATGTATGCATTTGTTCCAACATATGTTTTGGCTATAGAATTCACCAACTGAAAAAGGAATACATAACAAAAAAAATTATTAGCAGCGAAGGGACACACTGAAATCGGGAACAAAAAATTTCACTTTTTTTCACTTCAAATTTTATTAGAAGATAAGAAATCACAATTTTCACAATTATTGACACTATGATCAAATAACAATGAAATCATTATTAAACTTTCTTTCAAATTGTTGAATTGATTAAATGGAAACCATTTTTTTAATTCAAAATCTTCACTTTTATCTTTCTAAATGTTTTTTTGTGAGTCACATTTCCTGATTACTCTTGACATTGCTGATACAAAACTAATAGTACATCATGATGTCATGTAATTTAGCTGTTGAAATTAATCCAGGCCAAGTCTTTGCCTCAATTTTTCAAGATTACTAATCTAAAATTGTCTTAGAAATGTGAAGACAGAACTAGTTAATTTGAAACAGTTTGCAGTGGTCCAAAGTTATCGCTCACTTACCTAAAGTATTCTGAGCATCTGATTATAAACTGCAATGAGTTCACGAGCGCTTTCAACAACTTTCAGATTACAGATCAGTTTACAGTCACAAAGTTAACAAAAGTTAGCAGCTAACAGTGCAATTCGCGCTTCGCAGACAATAAAACGGTCCTTAATTACTGGACCCCCCTCTTCAGTTCACTATAGCAAACAGCGGATTTTCATTTATGTCGTTTTTAATTTAGAAATGGTTACGTAACATTTTTGAATATTTTTGTTTCACCTGGAGTCTAAATCTTTAAATAATCACAACAAAGTACAGGAATGTGGGCGGGGATAGGGAGTAGCATACATACGTGAATAAATCAAAATACAACCAAGTAAACTAATAATTAGGGAACACCATTATTATAATTTTTATTTATTTTTTAATCATAAAAGGCTATTTTACATAACATATCTCCTAAAATGGAAACATATGCAAAACAATTCTGTTTTTAACCTTGTTATGAGGGTGTTTCTTCATCATATTCATACTCAGAGTTGTATTTTTATTGATTCATGCATGTTCCTGTATTATTCTGCATTCAAGGCTCAGGTGCTCAGAAAATTCCGGTTTTCACGTACCCCCTATCCCCAACCTTGAATTAGTAGGTGATTGTTTGAATACACATACACATTGGGTGCAAAAAAACGTAATTACCAAGCAGTTTTAGACACATTTCATTTTAAAATGAAATAAATCTACTTCTGTTGTAGTTTAATATTAAGTATAAAAAAAGCATGATATGTCTCCTTTAAATGTGTTCAACGAGCCAAAATACATCAGTTTGCCCTATTTAGATCTGCGCCTTACAAGGAGACATTAGCATTGTCTGTATGTGTGGCTAAAAAACCATATCCCATCAATGACAGGCCTACGATAATGAGTCTGCGTTCCCTTATGACTTTGCGTATTTTCTGCATGCCCAGAGCGGATGTGTGATGGAAAGAAAGACACACAGAACACAAAATAAAAATGAGGACAAGTCTTCGCATTTGGTTACACGTCTCGCACTGGCAGTAAAAAAATAAATAAAAAATCACCTTGGAGAGAAGAAAAGTCGAGGTTAAAAATGAATAACTGTTTACCATACGGCCGCGGCGTATTTGTGGGGCAAGGCAGAGAGTCCAGTGGGGAAACGCTGGAGGTCTGTCCCCTGATGGTTACATTACAAATAGCCCCAACGCCATAGACGGCCATTGTCTGCTCGCCGCTCGCTTCTCGGACTGCATACATATCAATGAGGCTGCACGCTTGCTTGTGTGTGGGCCGTAATTATAACAAGTGATTTTTTTTAGGGGGGACGCAGAGGAACAATAGGAGGAGTGAGGAGGAGCGGTGGTAGAGGGGGTAGAGTGAGAAGAGAGCACCCGTGGGAGTGCCCCCGTGTTTGGAGGTGAAAATGAAAGCACTGATTGACAGGTTTGACCATATGTGCGCAGATCTACTTGCTAAACTGCACTCCACATTGGCAGTGCACGCTGGTTGGGTTCATGTGACGCTGTATCCCATCCAACGGCCCATTTTTTTAAAATAGTGGTGGAGGGCAGGTCAAATATGTATAGTAGAATGTGTCTCTAAACTGTCAAACTGCATATGTATGTCTGGGTTTATGGTTCATCTCTCTGTAATCACTGAGCCTACCCATGAAAATTAAGTTCACAGTCTTCTCTGTCAGCACAAATGGTGCACTTAGAGGTGGGGGAGATATTGGAAATTGATAAAATAACAATTGTTGTTTTGGAGATACATTTTAGCAATATAAATAATGGGATTATTAAGTGACTATGGTCGACACAGCCTATTTCTCATTTCCGAGTCAAGACAAATCCTCCAGCTGACTGCAAACATGTTTACACTTTCCCCGATTTAGCGACGACCCATCAAGTGTTAAAAAGGGATTGCAATGCCAACAAGGTTAGAAGCGATTTAGAATTCACTGTTTATCTGTCACATTGCAGATTTGTTGCCCTGGTTTAGGGTTCATATTTTGGTAATTATTGGGCCTGTCCTCATGAAACAAACACATGCACAAAGTTCATGGTTTCTCTGTCAGTATAAATAATACATTCAGAAAGCCATTGGTGAACTCTAAAGGCGTGATTGTTATCAGTTAAAGGACTTTACACCATAAGATTGATGTGACACGTTTGTGGAGCCAGTTCCAAATAAATAATGCTAAAGGTTCAAGTTTGAGGATCATAAGTTTCTTTCAAAAACTGTGAGTTATATAGGCCCCGCCCTCCATCAGAGATCATGACATCAAATCTAAAACGTAAATGCAACCTATTGAATAAAACAAGATAGACACAGTTTAACCATATTGTGGACTATTCCAGGCTAAGCAATAGCATATCACCCTACCAGAAACGTTAAATGGCACACCTTTAAATGTTTTTTATATTATTTAAAATTGGCGGCACTATTCACACGCAAGACATTAAGCCATGAGAATATTAAAATGTTACGTTTGTGAACTCCATCCTTGACAAATAATGATTAAATTCAATGAAAGCCTTTTCTGTTTTGGATAAAGTGAATCTTTCTCACAATGAGTTCTATAGGCTGCTGCCCTCCATCTGAAATTATGCATCTTACTCCATATTGTACGACAAATGAGTGTGTGTACCTGTGTGCTGACACCAAAGTCGCAGAGCTTGACTTGTCCTCGGGTGTTCACCAGCATATTGGACGGCTTGACATCTGCAGAGACAAACTGCTTTATGGAACCACAGCGTCAGCACTTTGGAGCTTGTCTGTACCAACTCCCTGCTGTTTTTTTTTTCCTTGATAACAGCCGGGCATGTTGCTTTACTCACCTCTGTGAAGTATCTTTAGGCTCCAGAGATATGTCAGGCCTTTGATTACCTACAAATACAGAGGTTCAATTGGCAACCAGAAGATGTTTAGATGTATTTAGGCCTGTTAGGACATATGGCTTTTCATTATGAATACATACTTACATACGTATAGAAGGCTTACATGTTTTATACAGGTTATATTTGACAGAATGAAAATAATAGTTTGAAATGAATGAGATTTCACTGTGATTATGTTTTTTTTTTTTACTAACTTAAACAGTTAGGTTGACAAACTGGAGAAAACTGGCCAAAATGATTACGTTACACGCTGTACATGGAGCATCCGGTCTATCAGGACCAGAACCTCCCGCCACAAGAATAGTTTCTTTCCCTCTGCCGTTGGACTCATGAACACTTCTTAAACACCTGCCACTTCAACGACAATTTAATCAATCACTTTCACAGTCACATCTGTAAATTTAACTGTACATTCGTGTGTACATAGTAAGCCTATTTTTATTTTAAACTATAGTAATTTTAAATTGTTTCTTAAAGCATGCACTTTTGATTTCACATATGTTATTTTTATGATTGATCAGTGTTTTATGTTGCACCTTAATGCCGAGACAAGTTTCTATGTTTGTGAATTTTGTTCACTGACAATGGCAATAAACCTTTTCTGATTCTGATTCTTATTGGTTGCTACAAACCTTACTGTAATGTCAGATCATACTGCACACAAGCCTTTCGTAACAGCCCAGATGACTGTTTTTATAATTTGAGCAACATTCAGGCATTGTTCAGATGGTTTCAGAAGAATTCAGAGCATATTATGAACTGTACTGAAAGCAACAGCTTTGAGGAGGGTATTATCCTTTCTTTGTCTTTCTAAAATGATAGTTACATTACCTCCATATGTTCACAAACACGTTTAATGAACAAGAGAGGGACACAGAGCTTTTGTTACAGGATCTTTTGTGAACCGGAAACCAATCTTTGTACCTTTAGCTCAACTGTACATGCATCATTAAAATCAATTATTTTAAAACCATTTATCAGTATTTATAACAAGTTTACAGTTGATATTGTGTATCTATATTGAATATTACATATATTATATATCTCCAATAATTCTAAATTTTAGGCAAACATTCAGCACCCCCTGATGCATTCACGGCAGAGTGAAATGGCAAACATTTTACATAATACATACAGATCATTACAGATCATAGACTTGTAGGAGGCTCAGCCTGTGATCAGTTTGTTTGATCCAAACCACTAAACGAATGAAACCGTATTTAATACAAGATGAAGAATGTTGTCACGCAACAGTGGATTTACACAGCAAAACAAAGGAAAGCTGCATGTAATGTCCTGCAGATACACTCTCTACACTCTCTACACTCCAGGAAAGTAGACATCAAGCCAGGGGCTTCTCTCCACCTGCCCGCTTGCTTGGGTGATTGAAATGTGGTGGTGTTTGGGGACCTGCAATACAGTATTACGTATAGCCAGACACAGCCATTTCATGGCACTGCCAGCTCTAGGATCCGGCTGTGCGCAGCGGGCCATGCACTGGAGCCGTGTCTGGCTCTGTGTACAGCAGCAACACTGGTCCCCAATCACTACCACTCTTCAGTGACATTCAAACCCATCACCCACGCTAGCGGGCAAATAATGTGAAGCCCCTGGCTCGATGCTGATGTCCCAGGGGGATGTGATGTGGAGTAATGTCTTGCGGATATTAATTTGATCCAATTCCCCTCATCAGAAGAGGGTTGCCCATTCATACAAATATGTGATCCAAGCGTTTTACTGCTTTTACTTTTAACGCTCTCGTATCAAAAGCTCTTTTACATCCACAAAACTAGCGGCAGTGCGAAACCACTTAGATGCTGTAGTTTGTGCCGTTTATCTCTAGCACAACAAGCTCAAAAGTGAGAGCAGAGCAGCATTGGCTCTGAAGTCCTGCTGCCTTATTAAAAGTGCTGGTGCAAGGACAACAGTGGCCAAATGCAGCGCCCCTCCAGTCCTCGTGGGGGCTTTTGTTTCCCTGATAATTAACAACTGTGACGGTGGAGAGGAGGGGAACTGCGAATTAGAATTAACACTGACTAAATTGCTGTCATGGTTTGATTATGGACAAAGTTTAAAATGGGAACAGAAATTCGGAGGCGCTGATAGAAAGGCTAATAGGTGTGCAGAAAGTGTCTTTTGATGCAATGTGTTCGCTGTCTAAATGATCAGAATGACTTTGACTTTGCCCATAGCTTCACAAAACAGAGGCTAATTGAATGGCTCACACCAATTTTCACCAGCCCAAATCATTAATAAAATTAGCCATTTCCCTTCAGAGTTGCAGGACAGAGGTGGGAGGCCATAGTCACAGCATAAACAATCGTTTACGGAAAAGATGTCATTGTTGACGGGGGGGGGACACTGTTCATTTAATAATTTTAGATTTACAATAAATGTTTCAGGGATCTGATACAGTCGGATTGTAATAAAGTTGATAATCAAAATAATATTCTGATATTGGCATAACTGCTTAAACCTAAAGGTACAGTATGTAACTTTCTGGAGGTGGAAAGTCACTTGCATGATTGCATTGACAAAGAAAGTCAAAACCATACTACGGAACATTCTCCATGCAGATAGACACATTTTATGCCATACTGTGGAATATTATAGCCAAAGGAACAACATTTTGTCATGGCAACTACAGGTACATGATATTATAATTTCAAATTTGATCGATAAGGAATATACTTGATTCATGATGGGATTTTTTTTTTTATACCACAATGACAAATAAAAAGGTAAAGGTTTTAGACAATAAACTGACATTTTTAACACAGAATAACAACTTTCTTTATGTTCCCATTTGATCTTATTCACCTTATTCTGCCCCGCCTACTTTTTTACTTTTGCCTCAGAACTCCGGATTCCACGGAGGTCTCAGGCTTGTTTCACTGATTGAGAATGACTCTTGGATGAGAGTCGAAACGTATCGTTTTTTCTAAAACAAAGTCCAGATGACTACAACTGAATCTTTTTCGGATACGGTGAATACTACTTCTTATAAAGCTCTAGCTCCTTCTAAAATTGTGTAGGAAAATTGCATCAATACTTTTGATACTAGTTTTAGAAGTGTATCTGATTGTTGATACTTTCGGCAACCCAAATGGCAACAATACTGGCAGCTCATGTCTTTCCCACTTGTATCACAGAGAAATACAAATAAAATGTAACAGTCTGACAATGTGCCATTTATGACCACAATTACTCTTCAGAAGCTCAACTGGATTTGTTAAAATAAGTCGGATATGTGTCTATATGTCTTTGCCAAAATACAACGACAATATTACTAAAAGTACTTACTGCCACAGCGATCCTTCCCAAAACATTTTCAGGGATCTTTTTGTACACGTCCAGTGACCCTCCTGCAACATCCACAAGAATATTATAAGTGTTTTCCTGAAAACTTTTATTGGGTGTCAAGTGTGCAGAGGTTGGAGAGACGTTACTAACAACTTGGCAGATGTGAGAAACATGGGAGTCAGTGCATTAAGCCACAGTTGAACAAGCACAGGGTCAAAAACATGCAGGCTTCCAGTTCACACCAGTCTAAACACACATGCAAACAAGTGCACTTAAGTCTGCACTATCACGCCCTTGTAGCTTTTAGCACACACTCATGCAACGTCGCTAACACTCTTTTAAACTGCACAAGTGTAAATGGACACAAAGTAGGTGTGGACAGTCATACAAAACTTTGACCTCCAGAAACTCACCATCCATAAACTCTGTGCAGATAGATATTCTGTTCTCCACAAAGAAGGCCCCGAAGAAGGTGATGATGTACGGTGAATCACACTGCAGAGAAAAAGTTTCTGTTTCAGCCCAGTCACAGTCAAATTTGAAATACATTATTTTAAAAATGTGAAGTAAAATTGGCTAATTTGAGATCTCTCTGCAAAAAATAAATTGCAGGGTTTCAGATGACATCCCCACATTCTATGGGTCAATAATATTCAATACAGAGGTGGCAACTAAAGTTATTCATGTTAAAATGCAGATTTGTGTTGTAATATATGGAGTGCTAGGGCATAGTCACTTATATAAAAGATCAGGTTTAACATTTGTGAATTTACCTTTTGGTTATGCCATAGCAGAATGCCATGTAATCTCTAGCTCTTGTCCCCATCTGACAGAATTACATTCTAGAAACTGAAAACAACCAATCTGCAATCTTAATCTTAAACTGGCAAGTCTACCCTTCTGACCTGACTCGGCTCAGTTCAAACTATAGGCATTCTAGAATGTAGTGAGGTCACGTGAACCCAACCAATAGAAGTAAACTAGCAAAACTTAACTTCATGGTAAACATTCTCTATGCTATGACTCACAAAAGAGAAATAATCAAAACCTACACAAAGTCTGAAGCCTTTCACTAAAGAATGCTGCTCCTCCTGAATTTCACTCCCTGTCCTCGTAGACAAACACTTTTAAGTTTAAGTTTATTGATTGATAAAGCACATTTCATGTGACCAGCACAGATTCTATGTGCGAATAAGAAGAAATACATAGGAACTGCAGGGGGTGGAGTGAAAAGTCTACATTTGAAGATATTAAAACTTTTCAAGTTTATTTTTATTATTATTATCAACAGTTGGTGTAGTTGTAGTTCAAGTGGGAGAGAGTTCCATAGTTTGGTCTAGATCTAGAGTGTGTTCTGGGAACTGTAAGAAGTCTGTTGAGATGAATGTCTAGGTCTTGGATGGTAGTCCACCAGAACATTTTTGAGGTAAGTGGGGTAGTATTTAGTAGTATTTTGAAAACTATTCTTTTATTAAACTATTCTTTCTTTAAAAAAAACTTCTAACCTTATAGAGAATTTCTAACTCGGACATGATCTGCTTCTGTAACTCCACTGTGATGTCCAATGGAATGACCTGTGAAAACACACGCAAAATACACACACACAGATACAATTTAAATATCAATTTCAAAAAGGATTCATGATCTATATTAAAAATTCAATAGGCATCTGACAATTACCTTGACAGCTAATATCCGCTTGTATGAAAGATGATATGCTCTACGAGAAAAGAAATAAAAAATTGATTAAAGAAGCAGTTGGACAAAAAAGTTCTGAACAGAAAATGTTTGTTATTGATTAGACTTTTTCTCAAACAGCAACTAAACTTTTTCCATAAAGAGACATTTTATTCAAAATCACCTTATCCCTGTACTTAGTTGAAATCGTTTCAAAATGATCTTTTTTTTTTTTTTACCCGAGTCATACATATATGGTCAAAACATGTCAAAACATGTTCAGCAGCCAAGTAAAAACATGTAAATGACAATCCGCTGCTTACTACGGTAAAAGGAAGAGGCGGGGCTAATCAGCTCTGCAGTTTTGAACAGGAAGTCAATTGTCCCATTTCTATTACTAAGCCGTTTTTGATCAATATTGCATTTTACAAAGAACAAAATGCTAAATTGTGATAATACTTTGATACTTTTTGTTTTCCACTGTAGCCCCTCGAAACAACTACTGTTGTGATTTTGGGCGTTACAAAAATAAATTGAATTGATAATACTAAATACAAGCGGGAAAAAAGTCAACAGTATGTCTTCCTTAAAAAGACATTAGGCACGTAAAGTGACACAACACTGCATTACAGCTCAATGCCTCAAAGTAACAGTGCAGTCTGCAGTGTCATCTATTACCAAAACCTTAGTCATTTCACCTAAAGGTCAGAGTTGACCGAGCTAGACGTGTGCGGGCCAGTAGTTCCAGACAGAGTTTTGAGTTGCACCTGCTCCTGTAATGATTTAATTATCAAACTCCTTAATGCCAGGCCTCTTCTTTAGTTACAGCAGTCAAAGGTTAGCTTACAGCACTAGTTACACAAGCCCTGGACCTCGGTGTGAAGGGCGCAGAGTGGCCAGCAGCTGTCAAGTTTGGCCGTACACTCAGGGGCCAGCAGACCAGTGGGGGAGAATGTGATCCGTGGCTGCGCGCTGTCCGCCGGGCTGCTGGAGCGGACAGGTACGCTACCAGGTGTGATTAATGCGTCTTAGATTGGCATATCGTTTTACTGTGCGGCCAGACACCTCCAAACCAGAGCGGTCCTTTAATTAACAACACCCATTAGAGCCATGTCAGGTGGTTTACAATCGAGAATGGGATCTTCAATGAGGAAGAAAGCAGGTTTCTCAGTTACTTTTAAAATTATAATTGCGCGATTGCAAAAGAACTGAATTCACGCAGACCTGTTGATATAATTTGTATGTTTTATTGCCTCGTTTGTATTTTCTGGAGTTGTCAGTGTAACATTTTGTCACCTTTTGTGTAAAATGTTAGAATAACTCTACTATTGCCATATGTAGGTGAGACATCCAGTATATGGAGAATATGGCAATTGTTGTCTTGGAAGAGAACTGGTTCTGGAAGTTAATTTACCGTTCATTTTTGCCAAAAACTTTTAGAAAAAATGTAATATTAAGAGTTTTAAAGGCACAACAGAGGCTAAACAGCTTTGTGCCAAGTAATGTCCAAACAATTGAGCAATTGTTTTCAGTCCAAAAAACACACGTAACATTCGGCAAAACTATTTATAACTTTGCTGTTTATAAAGAAAAATTCAGATAGAGTTTAAATAAAGTCATAGGTCTTGTTGTCATTACTTACCACATAGCTGAGCAAGCTTTCAAGCTTTTAATATTTTATTTATTTATTTATTATTTTCAGAAAGCTTATGGGAAAAATGTATGGAAGATTTCATTCTAGAACCAAGCAGTTCGTGTTGAGCTCATTGGGTTTTCCCTGTATAAATAAATAAAATGAATGAAAAAATACAGTTAAGCATTTTATTCTCCACAAACAAGGAATATAAAGCTAGAATATAAAGCTGACATGAGATGTGGAGCAGAATACTGCTCTTGTTCTGATCAGAACATCCCACACTGGCCTTTCCTCGACATAAAACAATGCAGCGATGTGATTGGCTGATTGACGTTACATGCAGAAACCTTTATGTTCCTCTCGTTGGTCTAAAGAGCAGAAAAATTGTGCTGCAAAGTGAACTCTCCCATCAGTCAGCGCTGCACTTCTTTCTTATCTACCATAGTCTGAATAATACACCCATCATACTGATCTCATGTGCACGGTGAAGCCCGGTGACGCCCAGCCGTGGGCTCGTGGTGTGGGTCGGGCTCCTGCGTGTTTGGCACGAGAGGGACAGAGAGGGGACGCGAAGGAAAGAAGCAGACTCCCAGTTCATTTGAAACAATTTCTTAAAACCTGCTCATCTCTAACACACGGGGAGGCTGCACTGCTTGTTCTCCGTGAATGAAGGGCTTATGCTGTCCATGCCAAAGTTTGGTGTCAGAGGTTCGGGTCGGGTGACCTGGGTTGTAAATTTAAATAGGAAATTTAATTAGTTTTCTTTAATGCATGCCCTTGATTTCATATAAGTTGTTTTTATGGGTTTTTTTGTTTTATGTTGCACCTTAATGTCGAAACAAGTTCCTGTGTTTGTGAATTTTGTTCATTAACAATAGCAATAAACCTTTTCTGATTTCTGATTCTATAGAGTAGATTGATTTGTGTAAAATGTCCAACGTTCATGACAACAATGCACCGATTCCCTGGGCCTGAAAACATCTTTTTAGTGCATAGAAATTATTTTCCCTGGAGGTCGGCAGCCCTGTGTTAACTAATACAACCGGAAGGAGGATTACGTCAGATGGCGGCGCTCAGGCCAACTTCCGGAATAAGATTAATATGACCACAGACTACTTTAAAAGGGTCAGTCAAACACGTTTAGTCTCGATATAGACTTGGTTTGGTCCTGTTCTAGTCCTGGCTTTGTCTTTGTCCTAGTCTTGTTCCGGTTTATTTTTTAAGTTTACTTTGGAGGAAGACCCTTTTGCTATCAATGGCAATGATTAAAAGTCTGTATTGTGTATTTTCAGGCAAAATAATATTTAAAGTCAAATATATTTGTCTTAATAAGACAAAATAAAACTGAATCGAAAATCATGATCGATCAATATGAGGGGGGGGGGAATTGTGTTTGTTTTATGTACACTACACTACACCACACACACCACAGAGGTTGAGAAAACATGGGTTTCAGTATTACAAAAAACAAATATTGCATTGAGAATTTATTGTAAAGGTATCACAAATGTATCTTTTTGAAATTATTGAGAAGTCTTAATGTATACTGGTTTTGATTGTAATCTTTTGCAGAATGCGCTGTTGGCAAGCAGGTCTGATAGGCTTGTTTTAATTTGATGTCTCAGTCTTCCTCTAAGCTACAATCAATATCAGTTAAGCATGACTGCAACCTCTTAATTAAGTGGAAGATGAGGCAATGTAGCAGGGGTAGACATGTTAAATACCAAGTGGGCAGGTTGGCTGTGTAAGAAAATAGATCAGAGCAAGCCATCACCATGCTAAACAACATGTAGTTCAGTGCGAGTCGTTTAGGCGTGCTAATGGACGTAGCAGCCTGTGGCTATGTGCATCGACATCTCATTTAGCTCAGAGACAGCCTTTTGCAAATGCAGGCCCTGCTCATACACGTCTATTGGTCAGAGATTATACCATTTACATACTGAACTAACACACTTTAGAATATAATACAAATATTCTTATAGTACAGATGTCTGCTGTAAGGTCAACAGTATGTATTAGCTTATATAGTTTCATTATACACAGGGATGAGTGACTACCACTGCTACTCCTTGTGGTTGCAGGTGAATATGCAATGGTTAAAATGTTCCAACTGTCATGATTGTTTACTCCTTTGTGTTTATTTGATATGTGTATACTATGTGAACTTTTTATTTCACATTTTGAATGATGAATTCCTTGCAGTGCTCTACACGTAAACTTGACTGGACTAAACTTTTACTTAAGAATACTGTTAAACTGTGAATATATAATAGTAAAGTATACAGAGTAATAGAATGGTGTAAAAAAGTAAATCTTTAAAAGTCTTTAAAAAGTTGCTGAAATTAATGTACTTGAGCATAATGTAACTAAGGCCTATCGCTTAGTATTCTTTTAGTAATTTGATCTCATTGCTTTGACACAGTAGTCCAGTATTATGCGTCTGCACATTAAGTCCACAGATACACAGCTCGACCAGTGCTGGCTTAGGTTAGTCCAGCTGCAGCCTGTCCTTGGGCCGCTCGGGGCTGTATGAGTTACAGTGACTGGCTGGTGACAGCGGCAGACTCTGGGACAAGGTTACAGCCTCACCCCCGACACTTCCCCCTCAGCTGACCCCAGTAAACGTAAGCCATTCCCTGGATCTTATTTACACTCCAGGCCCTGGGTAATAAAAGCTCCATCATGCAGTATTCATAGGGCTCTCTGTATGACTCTCCACTTGGGGCTGCTGTGGCTAAAAACACTAGACGCAGGACATTTACCTGGCCACGTCGACATCCATGGCCTTTCTCTCCTAATGAAAGGCTGTGCAGTGTTCTACAGCAGGCTACTTTACTACTTTTATACTTTTATTTACAAATACAAAACAGCAACAATAGTGAGAACAACAAGAACAAAAACACCAAAAGACAGACAACACAGACATTAGACAAATAGAGGGACAACAGTCTAGAAACTTCAGAGCGGGGTGATTTTGTGTGTGCGTGGATGTATGTGTTTGCGCATGTGTGTGCGTGTATGAATGCAAAAGTAAAAATGTGTTATATTATTATTGCCATCGTCACAATGTTACCATGAATTGTCGTACATGTAAGCAATCATTATATACCACCACCCATTGTCATTTCTTACATACATACAGTACATATAGTACATATACAGTACATGTCTGATAATCTCTCCCTGTATAATTTCTGACCCGTTCTATTTGTTTCTGTGTCATGTTTAGTGTCTAAGGTGAATTAAAAGAAAGAGGACATTTTACGAGCGTCTCCACTTGGGACAGAGATGCTGTCCTAAGGAAACCACCTCTCGTCGGTCCTGCCAGCCTGACTGTGTTTCAGTGTATGTACATTTCCCGTACTACACGGTGGTGCATTAAAAACACAGGAAATGATGGGGGGGTTCGTATTTTCAAGACAACAGTTGTGACAACAATAGTGATAGTAATGATACAGCAAAAGTGATATAAATGATAACGGTGATAATAGTACTATCAACAGCAACAATGATGATGATAATAACTACAAAAATACATGTATGTGTTAATAACATGTTTGTTTACTACTTTATTGCTCTGTTATACAAACAGCATGTTTAAAATGTTAAAGGAATATTCACAGGATTATGAATCATGCTTGACTCTTTCAGTGTTTCTAAAAGCTGGTACTGTTCCATATAATAGCGCCAAGGCATTTTAAAGGGAAGAGTTAGCGTTAGCCTCAGCCGCTGTTTTGCCCCAGTAGAGATATATTGTAAAATATTGCAGCTCGTGAAAAATAATGCAGCAAATGAAAATGAGACTGCTTAGCAGGAAGTGTGTTGCTAGCATGCTGCTCTGGCCTCTGAAAGTTGAGAAAATAATTAAACTCATTGTGGGGAATAATGAGGATGCTCAGAATGCATTTGGTAGGTAAGCAATAACTTTAGGCCTCTGCAAACAATTTGTATTGAGTTTAAGACAGTAAACATAGATAAGTGTTAAATATCACATAGGAGAGTAAAAATGTAGCAAAGGAAACTTTTGTTTTATTTCATCAAACATCACACATCTGGCAAATATTAGAAACTGGAGCTTAAAGTTAGATATGTGTGCCTATTCTTAAAGGCACACTAAAGATTTTCTGCTTGTTTCTATGAAGATGTTATTGTTGTGCTAAAATGTTCCAGAGAATGGCATTCAACTATTCCATTGAGAAATGCAGATGATGTCACCAGGCCTACTTACAGGTCAGATCTGTGGTGAGGCAAGCTCACTCACAGTAAGAATGCATGTTTTTTTGGGCAATAAAACATCTGTAATTGAGCTTAATGCCATATTGTGGAACAAGCCAGACAATAAGATAAGTTGCGCAGTGTACATTTATAAGTAAAAAATTAAACTGTATTCTCTAATACATATTTTTACTTGTAATTCATTCCATTTTAAAATATAGCATCATTTTGTGGGAGGTCCTTATTTGCTCTCAAAAAGCAATTTAAGTTTATTTATTTATGTTTTATATGGGGTAAAAATACCATTATAGAGTTGAAGCACACTAAAACATAAAATATTAAGAGCAGCCACTGAAGCATTAGATGACACAATGTAGTGTTTAAGTACATGCCATGCCAGCGGTGTGTGTGTGTGTGCCATATGCTAGTTTTAAGTGCACAAAGGGGAGCCATGAGTCACGGAAACAGTCCAAGTGTCCTTGTTGTTGCTTTATAAGCCATCGGGGCAGTGGATGTGTGGGCAAGATGGACCTCAGAGAGAGTGTAATAAAAAAGCAAAGGCCGACAGTGATGGATGGCCAGGTCACTGCGTGGCTATGGAGAGCTGAGGTGTTGGTAACATCCAATTGAGTCCAAATGGCTCTGGGTCATAAATGGGCTAAAAGGTTAAAGGGTGGGAAACCAATAGAGAAGCTTTTCTCCTGTGATAGGCTTATTATATAAGCGGGGGTAAAGGCGACGGCTGAGGACAAGAGGACCGCTACCTGGAAATAAGCTCGGAAATAATACAAGTTTAAGTAGAGTTTAGGAAATAATTTCTAATTCATTAAGTGTTTACATAACCAAGCAGGTGTGGGTCATACTGATAATAACTAATAGCTTGGATTATCCCGGTAAAGATATTAATAATAATACTTTTTATTTGTAATGTAATGTAAAACATTTACATTACAAATAAAAAGTATTATTATTAATATCTTCAGTTAAAACAGTTGAAAGAGCAAAGTCAACCAAACAATCCTCTTCAAACTTGCTCACTTCTCGCCTTTCGTCAGTATACATCTACTGCGCCGTCTCTGAAAGCCCCATCACGTTAAGTTCGTGGCTCATTTCCGCACCAAGTTGTCTTTTCATAGATCAAAAAGTTAATGAAATGAATACGCTTTATAAATTAGACCCCAGACCTGTAACTTCGCCTCGCATTATTGACTAGTCTCCATGGAGATAACACGTTTTGCACCACACTGAGGGCCAGTCCAGAACAATACAGCCCAGAAGAAAAATCTAACCATACTGAAAAACTACAGGGATCAGCTTTACAGCAGAAATTGGTATGCATAGAGGTCATAGTTCACAAAAAGCCTGTGAAAACAATACTTGCCTGTATCGACCAGGCACAGGCACAAACATCTGCGGCCTGTTACAATACTTAATCTGCATTGTTCTTCTACCAACCATAAAAAACACCAAACTATATAGATTTTTTGCTGGGTTTAAATTGACTGAGAAGTTGTTGGTCTTGCAAAATTGGCTTTCCTCATTGCTGCGTAACCATTTCCAGTGCCAAACGGATCAGCCATCCCTTTCACCTACCACTACGAGAAACTGGCTTTTAAGGAAACCCTCCCATAACTGCGGAGAAGGGTGAAAATAAAGGGGCTGCCCCGTTTCGCTGGATAGAAATTTACTGGTTTGGCCTATAAGAAACAAACCACGACATCCAGTCAAGGTTAGCCTGAGCAGTGATCAATACTTCAATCTCAATAAAGAAGCTCGATTGCAGCTGATAGATGGAGGGGGGAAAGCGCCGAGTGGGAAAAAAATGAGCAGAGGCGGCGATGACACAAATGCCAACCTTGTCATAACGGCGCAGGGGTGATAATACATCTACCTCCAGAGGGGAAGGAGGGAAGACTAACGAAGGCGGCGGCTACTGCGGTGCGAGCCGCCGATAAAGTCTGCTGCTGTCACTCCTCACAACCAGAAATCAATATCATATATGTCGGCAACCTTCAAAGCTGAATAAATAAATGACGACCCGAAGTGGCCTGAAAAATGTCCTAACACGGAGTGATAAACATGTGTGAGAAGGTTTGAAGAGAATAGTAAATGCTGATATTTTGTTTTGACTAATTTGAAATAATGATACATAATTGTGGGGTGAACAATCTTCAAGAGAAAAGGCCTCATTGTCTCTATGCAAATTGTGTTGTGGAGCACCTACAGTGAATGTAGAATCAATTCAGGCTGATAATGATATGCAAGGCACTACTTTCTGTGCTGCGGAAAAACATAATCCAATTGTTATTACAAGCATAAAAAAGTAACATGGCAACCCAAACATTCATTTAAGTAGGATTTACTTAAATTTAAGTTTTTGGTGCTTGGGTTAAGTCAGTGAATATGAGATCTGTACCATATTTGTCACAAATGAAGCTAAAGTGAGAACCACTGGAGGCCAACCTGGTGGAGTGTTTTTTTGCTTTGCCGGACCCATAAAACCTCTTCTCTCTCCCCATGACAATTATCTCAATAATCGATGAGTGCCCCCCTGCATTTCCCCTCAGTTTGAGTTTACATCATACCAGACTCATTTGCATTTCTATTCTTTGTATTAACAGCATTTTATTTTCAACTATGTTGCTGCTATTGACTGTTAAATGATTATTCCATGGCTATCTGCTTTGTAGAGAAAAAGAAACCCATGCTCTCACAATGTCATGGTAAAAATGACTGTTGTAGAAATACAACTTACTGTCTGTGGTGTAACCTTGGACTCAAAAAAGTAGAAGAACCAGAGCACACTTACTTGTAAACTGTGCCTCCATTTCCATGGCCCAGTTGCTCTTGATACTGGATGTCTTGTGCATTTATCTGCAAGCAACAGAAGTTCACACTTAGGCTTTTTAAGGACACTTGAAGCCACTTTCATGTTTTATTTTTGTCTGCTGTCATGTTTTCAACACTGGACAGATCAATACCACACAGGCTGAAGAGCTTATAAAATCACACCAGCTTTGAGTGAGAGGAAAATAATGTAACGACAGGGAGTTTATGAAGTCACTCATAAAACATGTGATAAAATAAAGCCTTCACCAGGACATTCGGGCATGTAACGGGTCAAACGCTTCCTGGAATTTAGCTAGAGTGACTAAGAGCGGGAAGGAGATTGAGCGAGAGCACAGAGTGTAAACTCAGAGGCTGCGGCCGTAATTGTCTCCAGGACGTGTTAACTACTGAGTAAAACAGACAGAACTGTGCCAGTGCAGTCCCAGGTCCCATCTGCTTCAGCGGCCAGCAAATACACAGGCTCATCAGTATGGGCTGGAAGACTGCATGTATCTAATTTCTAAATGTATTATTTTATATAAATTTAGAGTAATGGCCAAAGAAATTAGGTGGGAAAAAGAATCATACATATCAACTTCAATTCAGAAAAAGCAAAGAGTAACATTTTTGTATGGCATTACAACATAAACCACTTTTTTTCATGTTTTTACATTTTATGCAATACAATCTTGAGTTTTGACTGGCCCTGATCCCCCAAACTAGTTCACTTTAGACTACTTTGGAAAAGGCGGAATGTGTTTCCATGCTCAGGGCCTGGCTCTGCATCATAAAGGGTAGAGCTCTGCTACATGAGCTACTGAAATGTTTGCTGCCAGCGAGATGATGGTGCAGTTCTACACGGCCATCATTGAGTCCATCCTCACCTCCTCCATCACCGTGTGGTACGCTGGAGCCACAGCCAGGGACAAACAGAGACTACAGCGCATTGTGCGCTCTGCTGAGAGGTGATCGGCTGCAGACTTCCATCTCTGCAGACCTTACGTCTCAGGGCTCTGGGACGAGCAGGTCGGATCACAAGGACCCTTTTCACCCTGGACATGGTCTGTTTGAACCACCCCCCTCAGGGCAGGAGGCTACGGTCCATCCGGACCAGAACCTCCCGCCACAAATAGTTTCTTTCCTCTGCGTTGGACTCATGAACATTGAAAACACTGTCACTTTAACTGCAATATTCAACACTCACTGCACTGTCACTTTCTGCACTATAACTTTAAACATAACTGTAAACTTGTGTACATAGAAATGCCTATTTTTATTTTTATTGTATAGTAATTTTAAATTGTTTCCTAATGCATGCCCTTTTTTGATTGAATATATGTTGTTTTTATTATTACTCGTGTTTTATGTTGCACCTTAAGGCCGAGACAAGTTCCTACGTTTTTGAATTTTGTTCATTGACAATGGCAATAAACTCTTTCTGATTCTAATAAATAATAAATCAAATCCATATCATACCTGAATTATACTTTTTATGAGTTCGGTTTTAGCAATACACAAAAAGACATTTAGTAATTCCAAGTTTGTGTTGCTGTAAGATGTGGCTAAAGAGGAAACTATTTCTGGTTTATCCTCAGCTTTTTCTGCATTTATTTCACTTCTCTGCAAAGCCTCTTAACCTCTCTTTATGGCTTTGGCTTTGGACAATATTACATGCATTATGTACTAGAAAAATAATATTTTGAGTCTCAACTTTGCGGGCTATGCTTCGCTAAACAGGAAGCAGCTGATGCGAACGTGCACTAGTTTTGTCTTGCTAATTATGAGGGCTCAACATACAAGTTAATATCAATGGAGATATGGCTGTTTAGGAGTTAAATTAGGAGTGAAGTTATTATTTTCTGTTTATATCTGCTTTTTACCCTTGTTTTCACCCGAATTTCCATTCTCTCTTGTCCAAACATCTCGCGCTATAAAGCGTCCCGGGAGCAAAAAGCGAGCCAGACCACTTTGAAAGCTACTCCCCAGTAGGATTGGGTATGGGTCATTTAAATAGACCGGTAGGGTTCACTTAAGGTAGTGGAAACACTTTCAGACTGTACCCATCTGCTCCAAAGTGAACTAGTCAAAACGTGACTTTAGTTTAGTTTAAGTTTAAAAAGGAACTTGAGGATTGTACGTACACTTACTGCATGTCATTCTTTCACCACAGCAAGTTCATTCATTCATTTTCTACCACTTGTTCCAGATTACCGTTGCCAATTTACAAAAGATATTGTGTGGCCCTGGAATCTAAACCATGATCTCCTTATTGCTCTGCCACATTGCACCTCACCATAGCATTACATCATTTTGTCCACCCTCTTTTCTGAATCCCATCCTATACTCCACAGACACATGCCGTTAAAGAGTCACCTGTCCATTTGAGAGGATCCTCTTCAATTCGGCTGATGATTTCTTTAAGCTACAACAAAAAAATACACTTATGTTAACATATGTTTGTCCCCAAAACAGCAACATTTCACTTCAGTCCAAACTGTTCTGTTTTGGGACTTAATTAACTTGTCATAGACTGTAAACAGTTACAGTATCTCTGTCGCATCACTTAAAATAAGACATTTGTAAAACGTTGTGTTGGGTGGGACCAGTGATCCTGGCGTTTTGAGCTCTGCATTTTGCCGTTTTGGCTCCGTGTGCCGGTCACTTTAGCCTCCGCGTCTCGGACTTTCTGTTTCACAACAGATTATTATAACATAACCGCGGTCCTCCGTGCTGTTTCTATGTGCATTGGCTGTTTAAAAGTACGACTGTGACTGGGAAGCAGAGTTGTCATAAATGAGATGTTGTCATATCTATATATCTATCTATATATCTATATATCTATATATCTATATATCTATATATCTATATATCTATATATCTATATATCTATATATATATATATATACACACACACAATGTATTCCATTTGGAGCCATAGTGGGTTCTGGGTGAGCACATGCGACGGGGCAGGTGCACAGTTTTTCAGGCCAACACATGTTAACGCACTGTATTTTTCATGATGCATCTGCAGGGTCATGAATCTTGGGGCAGCGCGGGGGTCCGCGGTGGCGTGTCGAAGGCGCGGGGGCTGGGGTGAGCGGAGCTAGATGCAGTGTTTAGAGTTGCAGCTCGGGATTATTATAATAGATCCATGGCTCTTTCACTCATCAAAACTCTTCCCAGTCGCACTTGTGAGTTTAAAACGCGCCGCTCTCTTCCTTGTTGTGCCTTTGTCAGAGCGGAACAAGCTCCGTGTGAAACAAAAGCGCCACAAATTCACGTGTTTTTGATTAAATATGTAAATTGAACGAATCATCTAGGCAATAAAATAATAATCAAAGCGTAATCGTTGCAGCCCTAGCCTTTACAGAATTCTGAATTTGTAGGGATGCCACAAGATCTTATGCCACAAGATCTCTTAAGATAAAGACACAATAGGAAATTTATCTTGTGAGGTTTTTTTTCTCACACGTTTACATTTGGATTGGACAAAATGGGTTATTACTGGTGGCTTGAAAAGCTGTAGATCCAAAAAGCAGCGCTATATCTTAAGTTTAGAGATGTGAAACTTATTCTGTAGTTGAAGTATATAAATATAACAATAAATGTAACAATAATGATTCGGGTTTTTTTTAGTTTTTTCCCTCATGTTGTTGACATGTACACATTTACAGTGGGGATTTCTCAATCAGTATTCAAGTAAACTAGATCTAACAGATTTTTTTTTTTTTTAAATTCTAATTTTGACCAATTTCTTACGGTAAAATTAAAAATGTGGTAAAAATTAAAACATGTCGGGCTTGGAATTGGAACAAATCCCTGTGATGGATCGGTCAAAATCTTGTGTCTCTGTGCGAGAAAAATGCATTTGGAGAAAACGGCCTTTGAAGTTACAATGTCCCAGAGAAAGTGGATTAAATGAAATAATGCAAATTCAGATTTTTCAGCTCTTAACATAGTATCAATCAGTTTTTTGTTCTTTTTTACAGCAAACTCTATCCTAACCCAAAATACGCATCATGACCTTTCCACCTCACCTGTTGTTGGCTATGGAGTCGGGAACGGCGTGCGTGCAGTCGTTGGCTGGGTTGGGACGCGTATTAACCTAGAGGTCCACAAAACACACATTTAATAGCTCTGCGACACCCTTCCGGACAAGCTAAGTGGACAGGGCTGCGCGTGAGGCAGGCAGGCAGGCAGACTAACAGGCAGATAGACATATGAGCGGACCACCTAATGAACAAGAACAAAACACTGGCTCTCAGTTCAGCCCAGAGGTTAATTGGCTTTTTGTGGGAGAGAGGGGAGCGAGAGGAAGAGGAGAAGGAGAAGCCCATATGGACGAGCAGCCTATGGCCATGGGGAGGAACCATTAAAAGGGAATTGACAATAAATTGGCTACAGAAAATTATGAGAGGATAAAGCCATTTCACAGGGGACCATTTACATCTATTAAAATGTATGTTTACTCTATAGACCTCTATACTCAACCCAGATATTGAACACAAAAGAGCAGCCAGGAGCTTCTAAATGCCATACTAAAAATAACTTGTTTAATTGAGGTTAAAAAGTCGCTGTGTTGGGTCCACAAAAGCACAGGGATTCTCTGTTTAATTAGTGCCCAGGAAGACCTAATTTACATGGCACATAACACTTAATGTGCCAATTACGTTGATATTAAAACTAGAGGAAAGGCTAGCATTTACAGCAGGCCTATTCAACTTAAGGACCGCGGGCCAGATCAGGCCCTCCAAATGATCTGGTTCGGCCGCAGCCCATCTTCAGAATATAAAAAAATGTATTCTCTGTGGTTAAGTCGTGGTTTGGTCTTGTGTTTAATTGTTAGTCATAATTTTATTATTTTATATATATAAAATTATATATATATATATATATAAATAAATAATAAATATAAAACAGGCTGTTTATGTGCTGAAAGTAATTTATGTGCTGATATCATTTACTTTCAATTTGATTTCATAATTGTAAAATATTTCATGGTACCAATAATTGTGAACAATTATAAAGTTGTGATGTTTCTTCTCCCAATAATTGTAACATTAAAATGTGATAATGTGACACAAGACTAACCTCCAAAAAGCCTGGCCCTCAGGACAATTTAGTTTAACAGTCCAGATTTATAGCTTTGAGAATAAAAATATTTAACTATGCATCCTTGGAGACACTATGCCCTTTTAACTCAATTGACGTTTCAAATATAGATTTCACATAAACCATCTACGAATAGAAAAAAGTGTTGAGTCATTTAAGATGTTGTAATTAGCAGCGGGTTTCAACAGTGACATATGAGTGACATGAGATGGTATCGAGAGGGCCATTTGTAAATGAAGGAGGAGCGTCACTCAGCCATGAAATTGTCAGCAATAGTCCTGTCTAAGCGCGGCGATCGTATGGTAAGTGGATCAGAGCGCTCCACACAACACCTGTTTCTTAAAGGATATCCAAGTACCTCCTCCTAACCAGTGTTTTCTATTCCCAAAGGCAGCATACATACACTAATTTGAAGTTGTGGTGATTTCTTTAAACGTATTGAGATGTCAAAGCTACATTGTATTATACTAATAGTTAAATGTTTGGTCCAGGTCATATTTTCTGCTTGTGTATAGTTGCTACCCTAGGCGGAAATCGCGGTGCGTTAGGGGAGTCCAGATCCCCCCTTGCAGACTGGAGTCCCCCTCTCCCCTAACAGTGTCCCCCCTCCCCTCGCATAACCTTTAATAGAAGGGTTATATATAGTGAACTATTGTTCAAAACTATTTATCAGACTGTATATGATGACTATTCACACACACCACTCACTCTTATTAAATAAGTCTGAAAGTCTAAAGAGAACCAATCTACCCCTTCAGTTGTGACACATTGGTTCAGTCCGTTGCGTGGTGACCGCCTCATGTGCTTCTGCGGTGCTACATTTGTTGACATTTTTTCACGGCGAGGCAGAAATTATGAGGAAACGTTTCTCTTGCACCTGCATTTAGCTAAGCCCAGCATAGCCTCGCTACTCGTAAGTATCATTCAGGACGTTTGAATCGTGATTAGAGTAACGTCCAAACATGGCGAAAAGGTAAGTTCAAGGTGATATAAGGTCCTATTTCATATCGCCAAAACGCCTAGGAAGTTTCACGGTGAAGCAAATGTATCGCCATAAACCTTGAAGAGTTATTATAGCTTAATGTCTCAGGGATCTTGAAAAGGGAGGAGGAGACGGGCCGAAATTCTAAACTCTACGTATCAGGTAAAGTTCATTTGGTTTAGTGATTTAGACGTCCTGCCAGAGGAAAACCATGAGATTGCGCCCATTGAGTACAATAATGGAGCTCGGAAGTTGATGTTCCAATATTTTAGTAATTAAAGCCTGTTACAAACGCCTCTTGCATGACCCGAATTTGGATTCACGAAAACTTACGCGATTTAAAAGCTGCTCTGCTCCTTGTGTGTGCTGACTTATCGTAACTATTAAACATTAACGCTAATGATGACTGAAACAGCCAAAATACAGCCAACGTGATTTTATACATTACACACTTGTCCTTTTATAATTTTCAGCAAAACATCGACACAGATTCCACAACACAACACTCTTTATCCAATTGGAGGCATTTTTTGAAACACATTAAGTGATAAAAAGTAGAACCTCAGTATTACGCTGTGAGGACTGGTACAGCTGCTACAGAGTTAACACACTACATCCTCCTGTGTAGCCAGCTGTTGGTGGAATTTTTTTTATTCTCAACAGAATCACATTTCACCAAATAATAATTAGTTACAAGTTTTGACTTGAATCTTACTACAAGTGTCTCGCTTTATGCCTTGCTTTTTTGCTGGATCGTGTACGATATTTATGAGTAACCTAAACTCTCATAGTGGTCTCATAGTGTTTGTTTATTAAAGTAATGCTCTTTGAACAGTGTTGGTCATCATTTAAGTAATTTTCCTTAGAAAAAATACATTTTGTGTCTGACTGTATTTATTGATAATACAATGTCTTTGTTTAATTATAAATGCACTTTTTTTAAAGTGCAAATCATGTTTGACCAAAATAAACTGATTTCTGAATACATGTTGACTGTTTAAAGGGCAAATGCTTTTGACAGGAAAGTAGGTGTTTTTGACAGATGTACAAGTTCTTGTTTCTTCTGGAACAGTCTTCCTGAGGATGTGAGACAGGCCACTACTCTGTCAATGTTCAAATCTAAACTAAAAACGGTTTTGTTTGGCTGTGCATATGACTGAGATGCTTTTTTTGTTTTTTTTCTGGTTTTTTTTGTGCACTCTTCTCTTTTGTCTTGAACTAAGATTGTGATTTCTGCCATGTCTTTGTGATTTTAATGCATTTTTTCCTGTTGTGTGAAGCACTTTGAATTGCCACAAATAAACTTTCCTTGCCTTGCCTTGCCTTGCCTTGCCTTTCTTTGTAAATTTCGTTTCGCTTTTATTCAGGAGCACTGTATAGCCTGAAAAGTACAGTACTGTAGTTAATTTTAAACTCTTTAAATTCTCACTTACCTAATCATTCATAGCATCCTAATTATTCATCTTGATGAGTTTATAAACGTTTTTCAGATGGAGCAAGCAAGTTTAAAACTAGTATACAAACATGCCTGCTACTCAGAGAATAAATGTTCTAAATGCAGGCAGCACACAGCGGTCTAATTTTCACCCTAAGAGCTGCTTTTACAATATATCTGTACTGGAGCAAAACAGATTTTACTATATCATATGAAAAAAGGTCTTTAAAATCTACACTTTGATTTCCAATGAAGTACTTGAGGTAATGCGTCATCGGCAAGGGTAATGAACAATAAGATTAAATAAATAAATGAAGCCCTTAGGCAACGTGAATACTATGCTAATAGAACCATGAGTTTGTTGTGAACACAATTTGACTGCAGAACGAATTTGGTAATGGTTTATTGACACAAAAACTGAGCAGAAGTCTGAATTTTTACCAGGGATGCAGCAATCCAGGCACATTCAGAGTAATTTGTGAGACTAAGAGATGGTAAGATTAAGATTAATTAACAGGATTAATGAGTTGACAACTCCAGCTATGTTTTGATGAGTGGACATAACCTTGCTGAATGTGTCTTTGAATAAAAAAATAAATACTGTCACACATTGTTATTACATGTTTAAAGTGGACATATCATTGTCGTTATTGGCTTGTAAACATGCTTTTGGGCTCCAAGGCATTTATTTTTAAAGTTGTATAACTTATTTTTTCTAAACACATAGCAAGGGCGTTTTTCCAAGATATTAAATTTACATAAGCGCTCCCTCTGCTGACAGCAATACCAAAGTACCATAAATATAACCTTTTTAGCAGGCTTTTAGAAACGAGGCTGTCTTGCTATGCTAATATACTTTGTGTTTGTTGTGAATGCGGGTAGTCTGGCAAGGGTTTATGAACATAAAAACTGTGCAGGAGATGTCCACGTTTCTGATCTGTTACATAACTATCTGGGTAAATTGCAAAGGAGCGATTTGTGAGCGTTCAAGGAAAGACAAGCCCTTAAACAGGATTAATGGAACAAGCGTGACTGAAGCAAAACACAACTACAATTATGTTTTTGGGGAGGGAAAAACCTTGTGTTAAAATCTCAAAGAGTAAATGTTGCTTGAAATGTTAAATTACTATTGTCCTTTATACATGCTCTTGAGTACCTAAAAAAAAAAGGCTAGGCTGTGCCAACATGCTAACGAAGTATTTAATGAGCATGGTTTGAGGCAGAAATGCTCAGAAGAAGTCTGGTGATGATATATTGAGTTCTACCTTTGACATCACAAAACTGAAATTTGGAACAGAGTGTTTTCTGAGACTCAGAGGGAGAGGACTTACTAAACAGGTTTCATCAAACAAGCGTGAATGAACCAAAATACAACTGCAGCTATGTTTTTCATATGAGGGAACGATGTTAGAACATAGTTAAATGCTAAGAAAAGTCAATTTTGCATTAATAAGTATCATCTAAATTGAAGTATTATAAGTTTAACAGCAATTTATCACACAATACCAAGCGTCTTATTTCGTCTGCATTTCCATAGTAGTGGCAGCCTTAAAACCCTTAACTATTATAGGCATGTACGGAAGTCACAAATACTAGACTTTAAATGAACATTTCCCCATAATGACAGAGAGAAGTAGTATGCCTGGGTTTGTTGTGTGCTGTACATAAACAAAGACGAGGGGGACAAGAGCATGAGTGAAAGAATAGGAGAGCCTTGACTCCAATTGACATTTCAATAAGTGGAACACAGCGTTACCAATCCATTTGCCTCAAACCCCCCGCTCTCCTCATCTTGTTCCTGGTGTAAGGCAGCTGAAACAATTATTGAGATCGGTACCTTCAGGCCATGTATGTTCCGGATCCCTGGAGTCTTGCCGGCTGAAAGAGTAATTGACTAGATTGTAGAACACATCACAGGGCCATTTACAAATGTGCCGAAAAAGGAATCAGTTCTTTTATATCAAAAAGGAGGGGGAAAAATGAAATGAGAAGAGGTGGAAATTAGTTATAGACAAGAGAAGATTGAGACGTAGGGCTCTGGAGACGGCTGCCAGCAAAAACGCTGCAGTTCCGAGCAGTTGGGAAAGTCGTGCGTGCTATATATAGAGACACCTTTGACAGTTAGACAATAAGAATATGTTTTTGTTCTGCTCCTGGGGCATAGTGTGTATCTTTAAAGTTCTACCAAAGCTACGGAGGGCATGGAAGAGGGCGCAGTCATTTCAAACCTGACCTTTCCATAACCCTACATCCCCGAACTGTTGGGCAATACTTAATAATCTATGACACGATTGTTCTAAATTAATAAAGCATACAGATATTAAGATTATCCAGAGGCTGCGTTATCAACAAAGTACTTACTGCTCCGAGTGTTAATTAGAGTAAGATTAGGTTTTTTCAAAGTGATTTCTGTTTTGAAATGCAGCAAAGTATTTGTCATTAGTACGCAGAGAGGAGATAAGCGGTGTAATTAAATACGAAGTCTTGTACCTCGTGGAAATATCTGCAGAGGGTCTGGCAGCAGGCCGTTTATCCTCTGTTCAGTCATGGTGTTGCAGTACTAAAAGGAAGAACCATGGCAATCAATTTAATGCATAAACATACAGGTTAAGACAATGAAAAGAAGATGACCGTAGAAGGTTCTGTTGATATTAACTGAAGCACTGTATACTTTATAACAAGTCTTTCATCAACAAAGAAATGCTTGAATGCACAACACATTACCTCAAAAAGGTAATTAGTTGCAGCCTTGGTGTCTTCAATGAGCTTTTTGCATTCAAAAACTTCATTGTTGATGAAAGAATAGTTATGAAGTATACTGTTTCTTGTGTCTTTTTGACATAATTCCTATTCTGAATGAGTCATAAAACCGCTTACATCAGCACATGGCATACTTTGGAGTCAGCGTATAGTCCAGATGACAGTTTAATTGTCAACTAAATTAGTTGACAATTAATGAAGACTGATGATTGAGATACACAATGTTTCGAATCAGAAGTTTGTTTGACATAGTCAGTGAACAAAATTCACAGACTTGCTTTGGCTTTGACGATGCCAAATAAAACAATAAAAAATTAATAGTAAAATATGAACTATGATAAAATAAAGCATGCATAAAAATGTAATTAAAAATATACTAGACCAACATTTTTGGAAGTGAAAGAAATTCAAATTTCCTGTTTTTCAATTAGATTCACAGTTTGTTAAAAACAAAGAGTAACTAAAACATGCAATAGAACAATAGAATTTGTACTTTGCAGATGAACTACAGTAGAACACTTTTTTTGTGGGAGAGCAGAAGACAGTACATTGTCTACTATAGAATTTCTTTATTGTTACTAAACCATATTAACATTGTTTTTAATTATTATTCTTATTTTTTTATTAGGCTAAATAATAATAATTTGTCTATTAAAAAGCCTTTTGGTGATGACCACAGTTACTTTACAGCCATAGCAATTTCCCATTCACACAGAGCAGAAAGTAGTGCTGCAACTATGAATCAACTCATCTTGACTAGTCGACTATAAAACTAGTCAACTTTAAATCATGATAATGGTGAACTAAACACACACACAAAAGGAATAAACTTTTCAAGATTTTCATCATTAGACAGTCACCATATTTCAACCTTTATTTGGTTTGAAATGTGTTTACAAAGTCTCAATGTACAATAGAAATAATTATGTATCTAATTAACAAATCGAAAATTAATCCTTGCAACTAAAATGAAAACAAACGTTAGCCGCAGCCCTAGCAGAGGGCAAACTTAACCGCTTCTGCTAAATATGAATTGACCATTTTGAAAAATATTCACAACAAATATATTGTATGTATAATATACATATTTATATTATTAGCCAGCTCCATTAGCAGCAATAAACAGGCTTAGAGGACAACATGTTTCCCACATATGTCCGAATGTGTTATTTATTGAAATGACAGCAGGATAAATCTGATGTGCTCCTAAACGTAAGCATGCTGCGCTGAAAGCTGTTGCAGATGAAGACCAATGCCCTGTGGGCTTGTTCTGAGGCAGTGTAGCATTAACCCTTTTGTGCTCGAGGTCAACAACTCACCAAACACTCATATCCTACAGGACTAACACATGCACACTCTGCGGAGCCCGCACAACGCTTGCCAAGGCGCCACCATAATGGATGTTTCACTTCCCCACGCCATCTGTTAAAGTGTGAACCAGAAGACTGTTTGCTTGAGCTTTGTATGTTTACACTGCCTTGTCTTTGGAGGCTCCAAATCAACAGCATTTTAAACCTCCTTGCAAATATATTTATTTACAATCCCTCCTGAACTAACGAGTCATCAATGCGAGCATGTAAATGTGCTCTCTCATTGTGTGGGGAGTGGGAGGGGCCACAGGAATGATCAGAATGGCTACCCATGTGGCACAGCTGTTATTAAAAGGCCTATTTATCACTGTCACATCCCTGAGTCGCTGCTAGCCTCGCGCTCTCGCCCTGCAGCGTTCTCACCAGGCCGCCTCCCAACAATGGCTCTGCTTCAACCAAAAGAAAACTGTGTGCGTCTGGAATAAGAGGGGCTGCCTTTCACGTATACCTTTAATTTTCCGCTCAGCTAGTTTATTGATTAAGGCTGCAATTACCGCCTAATCTGTGGTAGCAGTGTTATTAAAAGACATTCTCCATTGTTGGCCAATAACTAAATGGAGTGCGATCCCAAATACCATCGCTCAGCCTTGAGGGACAAGTCAGAGCGGCGAGTGGGTCTCATCATCATTAGCGGACCAAGGAGAAATGGGAGTACAAATGGTGGAATTAAAGACTCCTACCTCCAGGGGGAGCGGCGCGAGGAACAGATGAGGTCACATGTTTTTTTAGTAGCTGACAAGGGCCACTCTTTAACTTTGTGTGCGACTGTCTGTCTTTCAAGGTGTCGAACAATGATTAGAATTGCCCGGACATCTATGGGCCTCCCAGGAGCATGCAGCAATCACAGTCCTCTCAGATGGCGGATACTTTTCACCGCTAATGCCCTTTGCACACTCATGTTAATTAAGTGCTGAATTTGAGCATTAATTTAGCTCACCCATAAGAACAATTGAATTTCTTGTAGGTGATGAGAATTCTTGAATGAGCAGAAAATTACAACGTGGTAATTGTGTCGGAAACTCGATGTAAACATAGCTGTCCAGAAAGCGCCTTACTGCTAAAAACGCATTGAAGCAGAGGAAGCTTCTGTGTGAGAGCCTGTCAGAGCCAAATATTATTTGATGTGAGATGTCAACGCTACATCAAATATGGATGTTGCCAAATGTTCCCTTTCAATTAATTGCTTTTGTTAGTAATGTGTCATTTAGTTTAAAGGTGGGTCTGATGGATCTGCCACCTGCCATTCTCCAGGAGGATTAGGGCTGAACAATATTGGAAAGGCCGCTTGGTGGCAGAGTGGAGCGCACAGACTCAATGTGCAGCCTGCCCAGTGTTGTGGGCTTACAGAATGTCACCTCCGCTCTCATCCCCATGTCACGCTACAAGAAATAGAACTTATTACGATATGCGATATGGCGGTTAAGTACTGTGATTCAATATTACTGTGATATTTGAATACAGTTCTCCCTCGCTATAACGCGCATCACCTTTCACGGCCTTGCTGTTACGCAGATTTTTTTTTTGATTTTTTTTTTTAAAGCGCATTGTTTTCCGAGTCTGATTGGGCTAGGGGACTGTAGACTATTGTCAATCAATCTCCTCCGTACCGTGTCTCTTGTACAGAGACGTTCAGCTTGCCAAATTTATCGCTGGTAGTGACTGAAATGTTTGTAAGTTTTCTCTAACCCTAACCCACAATGTCGACGAAACGTTCTGCACCGACAAAAGTATATACCGTAAACGAATTTTGCCTAATAGTGCGGGTTATTTTTAGAACGTAACTCCCATGATAAACGAGGTACCACTGTATAGTTTTTGACACAGTAATTTCAATTATATAAAAACACCAAAAGGACAAGATTGTAGATACAGGCGATGGAAATGAGTTTCCTCCGCAGGGTGGCTGGGCGCTTCGTTAAAGATAGGGTGAGGAGCTCAGTCACACAGGAGGAGCTCAGAGTAGAGCCGTTGCTCCTCCATGTTGAGAGTAGCTAGCTGAGGTGGCTTGGGCATCTGTTCCAGATGTCTCCTGGACACCCTGGGGAGGTGTTCCGGGTATGTCCCACCAGGAAGAAGCTCCAGAGAAGACCTAGGACACACTGGAGGTATAAGTCTCTCGGCTGGCCTGGGAACGCATCGGGATCCTCCAGAAAAGCTTCACTGCTAATTTAAAATGGAAAATGAAAATCCTGCATAACAGTCAGACTTTTTCCAACGTTTTCATTTTTAAAACTGTAAACTTCAGTTAGATGGAGGAGCTTGGTCTCATTGCGATATATTTACTTAGTTGAGATATTGATTACTGCATTTGCCAATATTGTTTTTTTTTTAATATATATTGTGCAGGCCCTGGGTATGTGATTGCCTTGTATAGAATGTTTCACAATATGACATTAAACTAGTCTATCTCCTTGAAGACGGACTAGCGACGCCACAGGGGCAAGCTCCAGGTCAGATCTGTGGAGAGGTGAGTTGCTCATAGTATGTTCAATGTTTTTCTTAAAAACACCTTAATTTAATCAATGCAAGATAGATAAAGCAAAGTGGAGACAAGCAAGTAGTGTACAACCTCACCAAAAAAGTTACCTGATTTACCTTTAAATGTTTAAATTAATAAAATAACTATTTATTTTACAAATTGAGCAGGTAGGGGTTTTACAAAATGATGTTGTCAAAATGTGTACCAAAATTTCCAATGTAATGATAATAGAATATCCTGTTGGGAATAACTGGAAAATTATTATACAGGCAAAATATTCATAAACTACAGAATAAACAATCCTACCTTTAACCTTACATGAACAGTTCTCTTAATTCCTATTAATTTCTCACAATAGCTGTCCTCCAAATACAAAATAACAATACTAATGCAGAAATCCTCAAGGGGTCCTCAGGCCAAATAGCTACAACAGCAAACAGGAAATAAATCTTGTAAATACAAATGCAAATGACTGCTGAAACGCCAAAGCTCGCATGGCCGATTCGGCTACAGTGAATTTTAGCCCGCTCATGTTTTCAGGGGAATCAGCAGCTTTTGAAACGCTCTTGCGTCCCAGGAGAAGGAGAAAGCCATTACAACATTCCCAGATTTGTCTTACAAAATTCATTGTGAAAATCTGCAATGTAGCGCAGTAAATGTTAAGTAGCTGTGCAAGTGAGCAGAAGCAAGTTAGTGCCAAGTGAAACTACGGCTGGTAAAACTAGGTACCGGACTCTATTCTTGTTGATTGAGTATATTGTAAAAGCAGCCCTTTGTGACAAAATCAGACAGCTGCTGACCTGGTGAGACTGCCTGTCCTGTTTTTGCCCTTATCTTTTGTACAATGGTCATTCCACGAAATTCGTGCCTTTTACACTTTGAAAAATGTAAAATGAAGGGTATTGGAATTAGATTTGTTCTTTTCATATCTGAAATAAGAACATGTTAAAATATTCTAACATCAAACGTAACAGGAATGGCAAAAACCTAGAGACAGGTACACAATGACTAATAAGATAAAACATTTATTTTTATGAGATGCCATGAAACATTGTTAACAATGGGATAAGAGCAATAAAAAAGTGGTTTTGTTATAGTTTTGCTAGACGAGCAATCGCTGCAATGGATAGCAAGAATGTGAAAAGCATGAGCCTGGATTTGAAGGCCAGGTCACGCAGAAATGATCTCAGACACGTGGGAGTTCCGGAGGGCCAGGAGAGGGACAACATGGAGGATAATTTCGGAATTTATATCTGGGACTGGAGCTGCGGTCCTGGCGAACACCAGAAGTTGATAAACCACAAGGCAAATTTTTTCTCAACCATTGTGAGAAGGAGTGTGTCATGAAAGCTGCAAAAATTAAAGGAGACACAAAGGCAAGAAAGTCTTTATAGCTCAACAAAGAGCAGTTTAACCACATTTTGGAGGAATTCAAGAGGATACAACTGAGGCATGGCCCACATCCAGCAACTCTTCTGATGACTTTTGAAGGTAAAAAACACGTGCTGAAAACACCAGCAGAAGCAGAAGCACTCCTCAGAAAAATACCAAAAGATAGATCCATCAACATGGGGAATGTGAGTTCAAGTAATGGTTGCATAAGACATTTATGTTGTTTTGAAGAGACTGAGTGTTTTTAAGTCTCATATTGGTTTTTGGCATCTGACTTTATTTGAATTTTTTTATTTTATTTTTTCTAAGATTTTGTGCCCGTAGGCTTTATTGACAGGAAAATTGTGTGAAATGGGGGATAAGAGAGAGAAGGGAGTATATTCAGTAAATGTCGGAGTCAGGAGTCGAACTCACTACACTGCGGCAAGCTGCACTTGGAGCCTGACACTGTTCCCAGACTTCCCACTCCCCAGACACTTCCTCCAACTCTCCGGGGGGATCCTGAGGCGTTCCCAGGCCAGCTGAGAGACAATCCTCCAGGGGGTCCTGGGTCTTCCCGGGCCTCTTGGTGGGACATGCCCGAAACACCTCCCCAGGGAGGCGCCCAGGAGGCATCCGGAACAGATGCCCGAGCCACCTCAGTTGGCTCCTCTCGACTTGGAGGAGCAGCGGCTCTACTCCGAACTCCTCCTGCGTGATTGAGCTCCTCACCCTATCTCTAAGGGAGCACCCAGCCACCTTGCGGAAGAAATATATTGTATCCGCGATCTTGTCCTTTCAGTCATTACCCAAAGCTCATGACCATAGGTGAGGGTAGGAACATAGGAATTCTGCTGGAAAAATGTGACATGTTTTTTTCATAACACCATGTCAAAGTGGCCATTATCCACAAAGAAATTCTAACTGTTGGAGAAACTGTAGCAGCCAGGAATCAAACCATTCATTATCATGTGTTCTGTTGCTCAGAAATATTGGACAGAGATAAATAGACACAGACAATAAAAAGTTACAGACAGTCCATGACATCATCATCCCATTGGAGTTCAGAACTGTGTATCTGGGCCTCAAAACTCCTGCCATGGACACATCACACAATCAACAGCTATCTCTGGAGCATCCTCCTTGTGGCAGCCAAAAAAATTTATGACACAAAGTGCCCTGACAATCAAGGGCTGAACTAACATTATATTAGACATTCGCAAAATGGAAAAAAAAAATTGTGTCTGTGGGACATAAAAGGCATCGATTTTACACGGACATTAGTACTGATGAAAGCGCTGGCTTTTATGGCCCTGTGCAATTGTCTGGGATCTAGAATACACACTTCGCCAATACTTTAAGCAGAGTCTGGTCACCCCACCCTACCGCCCTGCCGTGGCCTTGAAATAATAGACTTTGCAAACATTGTAACTCTTCATGTCATAACAGCTTTCTGGACAATACAGTGGTCCCTCGTTTATCGCGGGAGTTACGTTCTAAAAATAACCCGCATAAGCGAAATCCGCGAAGTAGTCAGCATTATTTTTTTTACAATTATTTTAAATGTTTTAAGGTTGCAAAACCCCCCACCACACACTTTATACACTTTTGTCGGTGCAGAACGTTTCATCGACATTGTGGGTTAGGGTTAGAGAAAACTTACAAACATACAGCATTTCAATCACACTGCCAGCGATAAATTTGGCAAGCTGAACGCATTCTATAGCTACTGTACAAAAGACACGGTACAGAGGAGATTGATTGACAATAGTCTACAGTCCCTTAGCCAATCAGGACGCAGAAAACAATGTGCTGTGTATATAAAAAAATACATAATTTTTTTTTAAAAAAGCACCAAAAGAAAATCGGCAAAACAGTGAGGCCGCGAAAGGTGAAGCGTGTTATAGCGAGGGACCCTGAAGTAAGAGTAGCCGGAAGCAGAGATTGGCTGTGCTTTGGTTGTCCACTCCAATCTTATTCTCTGTTTGAAAAAAGCTGTTCTAAACTCGAGTAATGCAGGTTTAATGTTGAAAGAATAGGCCAGATATGGTGAACAATTTTGAGTGACAATGTATATAACTCCATATCAAGAAGAACGTGATTACAAATCATGATGTTATAGCCACAGTAGTTTGTATGCAGAGGCATGCAGTGTAATATAGATAAAAGGAGATTAGATTAGCCCTGATTGTCTAAAATGTGTGTTGGACAAGCAATTCTCAAGCAGATGCACTTTCAAATGATGGAAGCAGAGAGAGTTACATGATTGCATGGTCTTGAACTTTCCATTTTACATGTTGCCATGTTCATTAGATAATGTAGGGATGTCAAGATTATTCAGTTAATCAATTTAAAACCAAATATAACCAATTTCAATTAGGGCTGAAACTAACAATTATTTTGACAATGATGGCTGGTGGACTGTCATTGGACAATTTGTTAGCACCACTCACTCGCATAGTTAAAATGTTACTTTGATCTGAAACATTCCCACAGGCTTTGAAAACTGTAGTCATAAAGCCTCTCCTAAAGAATCTCTAATCTGCCATTTTTGTTCAAAGTCCTCGAAAAGGTTGTTTACCAACAGCTCACTGACTTCCTCTTAATAAACAACTCATTTGATATTTTCTAGTCATATTTTAGATATCACAGCACTGAGATTGCTCTAATCAAGGTGAAAAGCCTGTCTTAATTCTGTTTGATCTGAGTGCTGCTTTCGACACTGTCGATCATGGGATCCTCTTACAGAGACTAGAGGACTGGATGGGCATCACTGGCACTGCTCAAAATTGATAACTGTGTCTCACTTGACCTGTGGGGTGCCTCATGCTGCCATTAGGTCAGTTAATACGCACTGAAAATGTGACCTATCACAATTATGCAGATGACACTCAGATCTATGTTTCACTGACAGCAGATGAAAATAAACCAGTGGATCAGATAAGTGTGTGGATGCAAAACACTATTCTCGATCCAAAGTCAGACAAGACTGAAATCATCGTCTTTGGCCCACAGAAACAAAGAGAAAGTGTTAACAGTCACCTCCAGTCTCTCGCTCTAAAGCGTACAAATCAAAGATAAAGTGTCTAAACCAGACTTGGAGAGACTTGTTTCCAGGAGGTTGGACTTTTGTAACGGCCTGCTCACTGGCCTGCTGCTCGGGTCCTGACTAGAACCAGGAAGTATGATCACATTAGTCCTGTGCTCAGGTCTCTGCATTGGCTTCAGGCTTAGAGAATAGACTTTAAAGCAGCTCTGTTTGTGTTCAAATCTCTCCATGGCCTAGCACCAAAGTACATCTTGAACATGTTAGTACCATATGAACCATCTCAGACTCTGAGGACCTCAGGCGCCGGCCTCCTGCTGGTGCCCAGAGTCAGGACTAAAAATGGGGAATCTGCGTTTCAGTTTAATGCAGCTAAAATCTGGAACAGTCTTCCTGAAGATGTGAAATGAAACAGGCCTCTAATCTGACAATGTTCATATCTAGGCTAAAAATAATTTTGTTTAGTTATGCATGAGGGGGTTTTATTTGCACTCTTCTCTTTTATGTTTTTATCTGTTTTGTGAAGCACTTTTAAATTGTATGACTTGTGCTCTAATAAATAAACTTGCCTTACCTTTTAGAGGCTGTATAGTCCAGAGATCCATAACCATTATCAAAATATGACGAATTATTTTTTATTATTATTATTATTTTATTACTATTATTATGTATTTATATAGCGTTTTCCTCCTTCAAGGCACTCAAAGCACTTTGCTAGGCAATGGGGGTGAAGTGTCTTGCCCTGTCCTGCTTAGCTTCCGAGAACTGACGAGATCGGGCATTGGCAAGCACGTATGGCCATATAGATTAGATTAATAGTCGCATTCCTAATGTTCAATATAAATTAAACTGTAGTTAAAGTTGAAGATCAAGATAATCAAGATAATTCAATTAATCAATATTTGAGATAGAAAGCAAAAATAACAAATTTCAATTCAATCTATTCTCCAAAAAGAACACAAGTTCCCAACACAAGTTGAGTGTTTGTATCCCGACGGTGGCTGAGGTCAACACTTCTCCAGCATGTTTCTCAGAGCCTATCAGCACAACAGATGTCTGCGCCCGCCTAATCACCCTGCTCCTCCATGCTATTTAATGATTAAAAAGCATCCACAAGTGAATGCATGAGAAAAACGGACAGAAACACAACATCGTGTGCATTTTTGCCTGTGGCTGCAGCAGCATCATTGTGAGCTGATGGGGGGTAAAAGACATCCACAGATGAGAGTAGATTTTGAACAATACTGCAGCCCAGGGGGCCTGCGCCTTAATGAGGCAAAACTTTAAGTACTGAATAATAAATAATAAAAATTGACAGTTCATTTAGCTTTCAGTGTACCTTATAGAGAAGCCATTACACATCATTACTCTTACTGTCCGAGGCATGAACAGTAAGTATGGAGGATGGCAGAATTGACTGTGTTGGATCAGAGAACTGAATGACTAGATGTTTATGTCTTTGTTGTGAAAAACAGCAATGGTTCTATTTTGACTGAACACACATGCTTAAAGCTATCACTGTTTATTTCCTCTCCACAAACATGATGAGTAGAAACAACACAACAGGAAAACACTTCTGTACTACTTATTTAGCCATTGGATATTATTTGTCATATTACTCTAGCATTAAGCCAAAAAAGAACGTGATGTTTGGGGATGTACCAACTTTTGTGATGTGTAGTTTGGAGCAAAATACAAACATATTCACACATCAGTTCTACAACTAGTGTAGGAAGGGCTTTTCACAAGCATCACAAGCAAATATTTTAATTTTCATATATTTTTCTTACATGTGCTACACTGTTGTATGTTCGTGACCAATTTGTCATGTAAAAATAAGAAACGAAAAACACAAATGACCTAATATGTCCATAGTGTTTATTTAACTGTCCCATCCTAAATTACCGGTATATATTTTTTACTATTACTATTACAATCTTATTTTTCCTAAAATACAGAAAGGCAAGGCAAGTTTATTTGTAGCGCACAAGTCGTACACAAGGCAATTCAAAGTGCTTCACATACCAGGAAAAAAATTCATTAAAATCACAAAGACATGGAAGAAATCACAAAATCTTAATTTAAAAGTACCATTTTCAGGCTATCCGTCAAATAGTTTAAGACATAAAAGAGAAGAGTGCAAAGAAAAGCATTTCAGCCATATGCACAGCCAAACAAAACAGTTTTTAGTTTAGATTTGAACATTGCCAGAGTAGCGAGTAGAGTCTCACATCCTCAGGAAGATTGTTCCAGATTTTGGCTGCATAAAACTGAAACGCACATTCCCTATGTTTAGTCTCCTGACTCTGGGCACCAGAAGGAGGCCGGTCCCTGAGGTCCTCAGAGTCCGAGATGGTTCATATGGCACTAACATGTCCGAGAATGTACTTTTGGTTACGCCATGGAGAGACTTGTATACAAGCAGAGCTGCTTTGAAGTCTATTCTCTGAGCCACAGGGAGCCAGTGCAGAGACCTGAGCACAGGACTAATGTGATCGTACTTCCTGGTTCTAGTCAGGACCGAGCAAGGTTAGGGTTAGGAGCTGTTTTACAGCTCGTTATGAGGCCAGTGAGCAGCCGTTACAGTAGTCCAATCTACTCTAATCTACTAACGCATGGATAAGTCTCTCCAGGCCTGGTTTAGACACTATACTTTTGACTTTGGGTATGTTTTTAGATGGTAAAAAGCTGCTGATGTTATTGATTTGACGTGGCTGTTAAAATTCAAATCTGGGTCCATTATTACCCCAGATTTCTAACTTGATTTGTTAGTTTAGAGACAGAAGAGCGCAGCAGGGCTGGTGACAGGGGGCGCTACAAGACGCAAAGTATGGATTTAGCAAAGAGGTTTCTCGAGCGAGATCACAGTACAATACGCGTCTGAACAGCAGTTCCTGACAACAACCCGCCTCCGTGTGGAGGGGGCTCCGGCTCCTCACCAACCACAACCCCGAGCCCCCCCTGCTGCAGACAATCGAAAACTGGCTGAGCAACTTAACACCTTCTACTCCAGGTTTGATGTGACACCCCCTCCCCACGGTGGCCACCTCCACCAACCCAAACCTGGTCACCCCCATCTCCCCCACCACCCTCTCAGTTCAGGAACAGGATGTTCACAGGCTATTTCGGAAAATCCAACCCCCGAAAAGCTGCTGGACCAGACGGCGTCTCTGCCGCTACATTAAGACATTGCGCAGGAGAGTTAACCCCCGTCTTCACAGACATTTTTAACACCTCCCTGGAGTCATGCCATGTCCCAGCCTGCTTCAAGTCTGCCATCATTGTCCCTGTCCCCAAGAAACCCCGGATCACTGGACTTAATGACTACAGGCCAGTGGCACTGACATCTGTAGTCATGAAGTCATTTGAACGCCTGGTCCTGCCCCACCTCAAGTCCTTCACCTCCTCCCTGCTGGACCCCTGCAGTTCGCCTACAGAGCCAACAGGTCTGTAGACGACACCATCAACCTGCACTCCACCTTCATCCTGCAGAATCTGGACTCCCCGGAACCTACGCCAGGATCCTGTTCGTGGACTTCAGCTCTGCTTTCAACACCATCCTCCCTGCTCTGCCTCCAGGACAAGGTCTCCCAGCTCAACGTGCCTGACTCCACCTGCAGGTGGATCACTGACTTCCTGACGGATCGGAGGCAGTGCGTGCGGCTGGGGAAGAATGTCTCAGACACTCGGACTATCAGCACCGGAGCTCCTCAGGGCTGTGTACTTTCCCCTCTGCTCTTCTCTCTGTACACAAACTGCTGCCACTCCAGCCACGACTCCGTAAAACTCATCAAGTTTGCGGACGACACCACCCTCATCGGGCTCATCTCGGACGGGATGAGTCTGACTACAGGAGGAGGTGGACCGGCTGGTGTCCTGGTGCAGCGGTAACAACTGGAGTTCAACGCCCAGAAGACAGTGGAGATGATCGTGGACTTCAGGAAAGCCACAGCCCCCCAGCCCCCATCATGGACCCCCCATCACCACCGTGGACTCCTTCCGCTTCCTGGGCACCACCATCCCAGGACCTCAAGTGGGAGCCCTCCATCAGCTCCCTCATCAAGAAGGCCCAGCAGAGGATGTACTTCTGCGGCAGCTGAGGAAAGCCAAGCTGCCAGTGCAGATGATGGTGCAGTTCTACACGGCCATCATTGAGTCCATCCTCACCTCCTCCATCACCGTGTGGTACGCTGGAGCCACAGCCAGGGACAAACAGAGACTACAGCGCATTGTGCGTTCTGCTGAGAAGGTGATCGGCTGCAGACTTCCATCTCTGCAGGACCTGTACGTCTCCAGGGCTCTGGGACGAGCAGGTCGGATCACAGCTGACCCTTCTCACCCTGGACATGGTCTGTTTGAACCACTCCCCTCAGGCAGGAGGCTACGGTCCATCCGGACCAGAACCTCCCGCAACAAGAATAGTTTCTTTCCCTCTGCTGTTGGACTCATGAACCACTTCAAAACACCTGACACTTTAACTGCAATATTTCAACCAATCACTGCACTGTCACTTTCTGCACTCACAACTGTAAATCTAACTATAACTCTTGTGTACATAGAAATGCCTATTTTTATTTTTATTGTACAGTAATTTTAATTTGTTCCTAATGCATGCCCTTTTTTGATTGAATATGGTTGTTTTATTATTGCTCAGTGTTTTATGTTGCCACCTTAAGGCCGAGACAAGTTCCTACGTTTTGAATTTTGTTCATTGACAATGGCAATAAACTCTTTCTGATTCTGATTCTGATTCTGAGACTCTGGAGGTGACTGTTACCACTTTCTCTTTGTTTCTGTGGGCCAAAGATGATTATTTCAGTCTTGTCTGAGTTCAGCTAGAGAAAGTTGTTTTGCATCCACACACTGATCTGTTGGATGCAGTGACAGAGTGAATCCACTGGTCCATATTCACCGCCGTCATTGAAACATAGATTGAGGTCGTCTTGCATAATTGTGATAGGACACATTCTCGCTGCGTATCAACTGACCTAAAGGCAGAATGTAGAGGTTAAACAGAAGGGGTCCCAGGATTGACCCTTGGGGCACCCCACAGGTCAGGGGCATCTGGTCTGAGACACAGTTACCAATTTCGACAAAGAAAATTCAGCTGTCACACTACAACTAACTGGTATATGTTCAACGTTTTTCAGATAAGATTGTGTTTTAAACCCTGAAGCCCAGAGCTTGTCCTGCAGCGTAAATGACAGATGAGCTCCTTCTGGTATTTGTGTAACCGTTTTTAGATTACATAATTCAATAAACTGGATTTGACAACATTCAATAATGATAACTTTATATGAACATCTTAATTAACGGTCTTAAACACAAGTGACTCATTCTAGATTTATTTTTTCTACAGAAAAGTGTTAGAGTCACACCGCAGGACATTTTTGTGTTTTTGTTAAAAGTTATTCTAAAACTAAGAGCAATTTATCAAATCTATTTTCATGCAGCTTAATTTTAGAGGGGCAGTGGTTGTCAAACTTTTGTCCTGGCGACCCACTTATTCTCGTTTTTCATCTCTCTTTCGTCTCTGAGTTCTAATCAAAACACCGGCGTCAGATACAATATGGCGCTGGGTTTGTGTCCACGGCGCATCAAAAACTCACGCTGTATGAGAAGTCTCAGGAGAAGGCATTCTTGTTTTACTTCATTCATCCTGTCACTAACTTTGCCAGCCCCAAAACATGCCATATTTAACAAAGGCTCATACCTGATCAGCCAGTCCTTCCTACATTCTGTTCAAATGCAGAAGGGTCTGGAATCCGAGTCAGAGCCAATCATTTCGTCGATCCTTTTTGGAGCAATCTAATCTCAGGTGGTGGTTTTAACGCGTCACGCTGAAGACGCGGAACTTACCTTTCACCCCCGTCCCAAAACATTCAAGATGGCGGACCCGGCGAGTGATCGAGTGTTTACTTCTGCTCTCGAAGATTTTTGAGACAAAACCGACAAAAGTCATTTATATTTGTCTCAGCTCTACTTGCCATGATGAACGGTTTTTGCGTCACTTCTGGGTTTATGTAATTGGTTCTGTCTCTGCTCTCTAAACTCCTAACTCTGAAATCCTGCGGTCTAATTCCAGACCCTCACGGTTTTGTAAAGTAGTCTGTCAAAACGTGCTGGGACTGGCCGGTCAAGCAACTAAGGCTCATGGAAAGGACGCAATGTAAAAGCATTGCAACATTAGCCTATATTAGTCAGATAATGCTTTTTTATCAGCAGTGGGGAACCATCACCAGAGTTGGAGCTGTGGAATAAGTAAGTGTTTTAAGTGTTTGTGGCGGAACTGGACTGGAACTGGAGGAGTTCTTCCCCACAGAGTACTAAACAGCAGCGTCAAAACGCTATTTCACTTGACAAATGCACGCAACCCCGCAAAAATCTCCCATAAGTTTGAGAACCAATGATTTAGCGAATCATTTTAAGTGGCAAAAAAAATTGACTTCATGTCGAATACCAACTAGTGCAGACAGTACATAGTATAAAAAGCTGCATTTTTACACAAATTTTATCTTTTCTTAGGTTTGTCCCTGAATTTTTTCAGAAGTACAAAGATTTTGAATAGATATACACTAGACTAATATATAAAATCTCATGATTTTAGAACAGCCGTTTCATTTAATTATTGGAAAACTCATTGAGCGAAAGCCTCCCTCATACTCACTGCCACGTATTTTCCTTATTTCCAATTATGTTATTACCTTGTATTAACATGTTGTAGTCACAAACCCATAAAGCATCACAGTAAACAAACAGACAGGATATAAACGAGCCTCAAGTTAATTACTTACATAAGACAGCATGGCTTTCAGTTCTTCGTCACTTCTCACAGTGATCCTATCTCCAACTTCATCTTCATCTGTTATCAACATAACCAATGGTAAATAAAATGCTAATTAATAACAAAAATAAGTCAATAATAGCTTATAAAATATAACGAAAGGGATCATAATAGTAATATAAGCAATAATAGTAATCTCTGAAGCATTTGAAATAATTTATAAAAAGTCTACACACATCTGTTAAAATGCCAAGTTTTGTGACGTTAAAAAAATTGGGACCAAGATAAATCCTGAAGCACCTTTTGATTTTATGACAGCACTCAGTCTTTTTGTATAGGAGTCTTTCAGCATGGCACATCTTGACTTGCCGATATTTGCCCACTCATCTTTGCAGAAATGCAAAGGGTCATTGTCGTTCTGAAAGATGTTCCTCTTCATCTTCCGCTTTCTAGCAGAAGCCTGAAGGCATTGTGCCAACATTGACTAGTATTTGGAACTGTTCATAATTCCCTCCGCCTTGACTAAGGCCTCAGTTCCAGCTGAAGAAAAACAGCCCCAAAGCATGATGCTGCCACCACCATGTGTCACGATAGGTGTGATGTACTTTTGGTGATGTGCAGTGCTGTTCTTGCGCCAAATATACATTTTGGAGTTATGTCCATAAAGTTCAACTTTGGTTTCATCAGACCAACATATTTTCCCACGTGCTTTTGGGAGACTTCAAATGTGTTTGTGCAAAATTTATCCTGGCTGGGATGTTTTTCTTTGTAAGAAAAGGCTTTCGTCTTGCCACCCGACCCCACAGCCCAGACATATGAAGAATACAGGAGATTGTTGTCACATGTACTACACAGCCAGTACTTGCCAGAAAATCCTGCAGCTCTTTTAATGTTGCTGTAGGCCTCTTGGCAGCTTCCCTGTCCAATTTCCTTCTCGTCTTTACATCCATTTCGGAGGAACGTCCAGTTCGTGGTAATGTCACGGCTTATATTTACTCCCCCCACTTTTTTTTACTGAATCATACAGGTTATAGGTCACCTTAAAAGTGAAATTATTATCACAAAACCTGGAATTTTAACAGAGGTGTGTAAACTTCTTATATCCACTGTAGATAAAGTGAATAGGTTAACTGAGATTCGTGAGCAGGACCCCGACTCCACCTCCATCTTTGGACCACACCTTTTACGCGAAGGTTTTACGCAAGACCGAAACATGTTCTTCCCCTAAGCGTCTGCCTCTAACCGCTAACCTCTAACCTCTCCTATGCTCAACCTAACAATCGTGCATATGTTCTTGCTCGCCTTCTTCAGGTTCCTCCAGGGTTTGGAATTCTCTCCTTCGAGCTAATTCATCCCACGTTACTGGACCTTGTTCCTCAAACTGATCCTTGCAACTGTGTCTTTTCCATTATTAATTCCACTTACACTTCTTCCTCAGCCCTTTGAGCTCGACAGAATTCATCATCTTTCAGCATTTAGTCCCCTAAAAGGGTGGGTCCCGAACCGGCTGGGCAGACTGCCGAGACGGAGCCCCCACCCTGAGTCTCTCGTCCTAGCCATCAGTCTGCAGCTCGAGCTTTCATGGATCACCAGCATCCATCTCACATCAATAAATAATTGTTATTTGCATATCTTTGTGGTTGCGTGGTCCTTGCTCATGAAACGTAGTAGCTTTATATTGCCTTAAGGAGGTAACTTAAGTCATCTGTGGACTCTAAAGGTTCACACTTCATTTCACTTGGTCAAATCCACCAAATTTGTGAATCACAATATGGCAATGAAAAAAGCAGATCATCACAGTAATGAGATCACAATGAGATTTTTATCACCACATCGCCCAGCCCTACTCTATAAAGCGAAAAAATCTCAAATAATAAAGTATTCCAAATCTGACTTACACTCAAAGGCAGTGACAGTTGCTTCAGGCATCACATCTCTGATAGCAACCTACAGATTACAAAACAGTATTAGATTATTTTGACAAGAAAAGAAAAACAACCACAGATACATGACATGAAGGTAACAGACAGTGAAAAGATTATAGAAACAATAAGCATGAAAGGCAAGACACCACGGGCAAAACAAAATGTTTAGTTTTTTTCTGTCAAAATGTAAACTTTCACCTGGGAACAGCGTCGTCTTATTGTTTCACTGAATCCACTTCATCCATATATTTATATGGGATATTGTAACTTCAAAGGCCGTCATGAAAACATTATTTGATGAACAAACATGTATTATATGTTTTCTTACCTTAATATATAACTAAACTGTAGTACAAGTTTCAAATTGATATATTTAAATTTCACCTGCAGTGTCTTAATAGACTCATGTTGTCCATCCATTAGACACATAGCAAGTAGAATTAAGTTAGAAGAGAATGTAAGAAGAGCTAAGTAGCAATGTAGCATGACTAACCAGCAGGTCATTGAAATTCAGCAGGAAAGGACAGTCCACAGGCGAGTCCATGTCTCCCGCAGGAGTCTTTATCCGTATCACGATCCCCTCCGTGTCCATGGCTTTAGTGGCGTTCTACAGTAACAATCAAATGGCAGTGTTGTAAGTCACAGCATAAGCTAACGTGCTAATTTCCTGTGGTGTTGTTGATGGCTCCACATGCTAGCATCATGTTCACGCCACACAATACATCTGAATTATGGTGGAATACGAAAGCGTGTCATGGGTGAAAAGACACTCTGGTGTTTATAGAGAAGCGGTGCGAACTGAGATGTGGAGCTGTCACAGCGCATGAGTGTGCAGTGAGAGTGCTGTCAGTGGAAGTGTGGCGAGAGCTAGCACCGGAGCTAACGTTGAAGCTAACAACAAGAGCTGCTTCCTCAAAGCAGACCAGCGCTTCCGCAACAACATCCGCCCGCGCGCTGTTCGTCAAAGAAAACATTACTTATTCAATTGAATCAAATCAAGGCAATTGAACAAATATGTCACGTATTAAAGTGTGTATGCCAGGTTTTTATGATTTTCTAGCTTTTGCTTTTGCTTTATTTGGTGTTATAATAGCTGTTATAAATATAATAGTTTTATACAAATAAAGATCGGTTAATCGGTTGAAAATGACAGAAGCAGGGGTTGAAGTATGGTATGGTCCAGTACTGGGTACCCCTAAAAGAGTCACGAAGTGGTATGCCGTACCAGGAGGGGAGACGACGAGCTGCTCCACCTCACAGAATAGGGCCTTCTCACGAAACTGACTGGCTAGTTCCGGTTACCTTAAAAATGTGGAGCTCCACTTCCTGCTACATTCTTCAAAAGAAACAATTATTTAACGCAAAGTGGAGAGTTGGTTACAGGTGGATAATCACAGGCAGCATGTGAAGGCCATGCAAATACCTTTCGAGATATCTATATGTTTATAAAAGTAAATGGTTTTAGTTCTAAGATAATGCTAACATACAGTAAATGTAATCAACAATGTTAAAATAACACCACAAACTGAACTAACCTGTTTACAAAAACACTCAACTTTGGATTATATGTACTTTTATTCAGTTTATCTGTTTAATATTTAAGTTAATGTATGTTGAGACAAAAACACTTTTATAAACAAGTTTCCTCTGGTGACATATTTACATCGGACGTAAAAGTATTAACGCTGCCAATGAATATTCATCTGTAACTTGCTCTCTGCTGTCAGATCTTTTTTATTTAGATTTATTTGAGCAAGACTTGGCTAAATTCCATAGAGAATGAATGGAACGAGAAGTGAAGATCCACACTTTTACAGCAAAGGGCAACCCAGACCTTCAAGGCACTCAAAGCGCTTTACTAGACAACGTGGGTGAAGTGGCTTGCCAAAGGGCACAACAATATTTCCTCTAGCTGCCCCACTGTGACACCTGGGGTTCCAGCGGTCTCTCATCCAAGTACTAACCCGTCCCTGTCCTGACGAGATTGGGCATAGGCAAGCAGGTATGACCACTCCACAGACAGACCTTAGTGGTCTTTGCAGTTCCCGTAAATTGTTTCAAAACATTCATTAACATGATTGCATTATTTTGTGATTTCATACGACTATCAAGAGAGGCAGTTTTAAAATTGCATTGTTAAGATAAGATAAGATCACCTTTATTTGTCCCAAATAAACTGGCCCAGCGTTGTCCTTCAGGAGAGCAGCAGATAGAGATCGAACCGACAGCGTTGAGTGGTGTGACAGTGAGTGGTGAAGAGACTGCCACAGCAAATCAACACTTGATGAAGAAGTAGTTTCTATATCATCCATTAGACAAAAAAAAATAATAATTCAAGTTGTAGTTCAGAAATAGTATATTAATTACACTTTAGTCAAATTAGATTTGAGGTGTTTTTCTACAACAGATTAACCAGGATCACTGCATCTCTAACATTAGATGAAGAAAAATACTGGCCAGTATGAGTGTGTGTGTGTGTGTGCGTGTGTGTGTGTGTGTGTGTGTGTTTGTGTGTTTGTGTGTGTGGGTGCGTGTGTTAGTGTGTGTGTGTTGTGTGTGTGTTTGTGTGTTTGTGTGTGTGGGTGCGTGTGTTAGTGTGTGTGTGTGTGTGTGTGTGTGTGTGCCTAAGTGCATGCGTGTGTGTATGTCAAAGCTTTAAATGCCAAAACTGCTAAAAAAAAATGAATCCTGTGTTCCTGAGTGTTGTCTATAAAGTTGAACATTGTGTTTTGAATATAAAGTTTTCAATGGACAGATTTTTTATTGTTAAAGACTGCTTTTTACTCATTTGAAATGCTTTCATGAAGGCCAATGGGCTTGATCTTGTATAAACACATGTGTTTCATTGTCAGCTTCACTTAAACCTCAGAAGAGGAGGACACGTGGACACTTTCAACCGTGACATTGATGTGAGCAACAACACAACAACTCTTCAACTGCGCATGTGCACTTGACGCGTCTGCTGATAAGTTTATTTTCCGTCCAAAGCGTCTGCCTTCAAATGTACAGGCATCCAACTGGGGCATACGGCGCGGTCTGAACTCAGCATTACAGGGAAATGTCACTATCAGTTCAGCAGTTTTACACAGGTAGTCAATGTAACTGTTTCTATTATTAACCTGTTTTAGATCAGTATTGCGGTTTACATTGAACAAAATGTAAATGATGATCAACATATTTTATATTTCGATGCTAAATGCCTGAAAACAGCATAATATATCTTCTTTAAATCTTAAGTCGGAAAGGCAAACCACGATTTGATTACTTTATGAAAACAAGAACAAATGTTACGTCCACACACTTGGAGTATTAGTTACAACTACTTTCTTGGCCCACTACTTGAATGAATCAATGATTGAATTTATTGTTTGGTCAAAAGAAAAAGTGCTCTACATCCAAGCACAAAACAAGACAAGAAATAAAAATCTGGTATTTGACCAGCTGTAGGCAGAAGCCAAGGCTTGTTGCGCCTACCCTTCTCGCCAAATCTCAAGTACATTAGTGGACAATTTATCAACAAAACAAAACTACATAATACTGGACAGGAAGTTCCAAAGTATTATCTACAAGCATTCCAAGTTTTACAATAATAATATGTATTTTATTCTGTTAAATATTTTCCCATCTTTATTTTCTTAAAGCTACTTTTTTTTTTAACTCGTCGCAAGTATTCCATAATATAACTCCTTTACTTGATAAGCAATGTTCCCTCAGCCTCATTCTCACATGGTCTATCAAACATACATGTTCCCCTTAAATTAGATTTACCTTCTTTCTGGGTGAACTTTGTCTTCAATGATATAGGGATTTGATTATGTTTGACTAAATACATAAACTTTGCAGTATACAAATCTACCAAGTTGTAAAACTTTAAAAGCTTTGATTGTATGAACAATGGGTTACTAGGTAAATTATAAGGTGCATGATTGATCAGTCGTTTTTGATACTTTCTTCTGTGCATTTTGTATATGTGCTTTCCATGTAATTTTGCAGTCTATGATCTATCTTTCAATTTCATAGCTATTTATTTTAATCTTGATACATTCTCTACATGTTTGTTACTGAATACCATCAATTTTGTTTTGTTCAAGTTCAATGATAATTTATTCAAAGCAAACCAATTGTTTAGTTTATGCAGTTCTCTCTTTCATTACCTTCAACTCACTAAAATGTTGATCCAAGCAGTAAACTGTGGAATCGTTTGCAAACAGGATAAAATTAAGAAAGTAATGATTATAATTGTTGGGTCATCAACAATGTCATGGTTCAGGTCAACTCCTTCACAGAAAATGCCTGATGAGTTATTTTAAACAGCAATTCCTCGTCTTCAGCTTGTCTTCTCACAGGTTAGAAGTTCACCCCATCGACTAACAGTGATGTACAGTATCTACATTTGTACAGCCGGGTTAACGAACTATCGACTGCCAAGCAATGTCCCATATTATTACCTGGCCTAATTGTTACAGGAGCCAAACGAAGCATAACAGCAGTGGCCCTTTCAGGATGTGATTAATGCCTGCTCGCACAGCCACCTTGATGGGAGCCTGAAGGATCTATATGGCTTTTGTCAGACACTCTCTCCCAGGGCATGACATTATAGGCCGTGTGCTCGCGGGCCAAGTGGATGCAGCCTCGTCAGCAGTCCGCACTATCAGAAATCAAAGTCCTGACTTAGCTGGGAGGCCTGAACATGCAGGGGCCGGCATTCACTGTCTGGTAATTAAAAGGCATTTTATCAGGCCTTCTCTGGCGTCAGGTGGATCTTTGTGTGCTATTGACAGGCTGCTTAGCACAAAGTGAGCTCAGTTTAACTCTAAATATACACCGCACACTTATTTAACTTTCTCCATTACGATGGAAACAGCGCAAATCAAAGTAAATGATGGCACATTTTTATGTTTTTCTAATTTCTTCTTTTGACAAATTTTTTGATGAAATGTTGATTGTTTTTTATTTAAATGTACAGAAACTAGAGCTGAGTTGTAAAACACAAATCTAAAAGACACTTTAACTACTGACTAAAATGTCCCAAATTCACACTGAAGCTGTTTCTGAAGCCTTTGCAGTATAAACAAATGTCTGGACTTTTTGTGAAGCTGAGACTGGGTTGTTTTGACACTTGATGCCTGATTTATTCTAATCATCAAGCATTAGGACTTTGAATTGCCTTGTATATGAAATGTGCTCTTCAAATAAACTTGCCTGATTAAAAAAAATATTTTTGTAAATAGATTTGGAAGAGGAAAGCTGCTACTGGAGGAATAGACTTTTTTGGCAACAACTTTTTCAGAGCTGAAGCCGATATCACTAAATTGGAGTTTTAGGGACTTGTAATAAAGTAAACAAGTATAGGCACAAAGCATGTAAAAGTGCATTTTAGGCTTATTTAATATTTGTGTCTTTGGAGAACAAATTGATCCTGTTGTTATAGCTTCATCTCTAGCTAGCTTTATTGTTCTCTTTTATCAGACAAAAAGGAATAACTTTCACAAGATGAAGGTATAATCCGAAAAGTGTATTTGTTAAATAATGATTCTACTGTACAGCTGTGTTACACAATAGTGTAACAGTTATGGGATTTCGTTTAATTTCACCATTTCTTTTTTTAAGGGCTAACTCTTAAATAAAGCCAATGTTAACGGTGGTGTTACTGAAATGAGGGGTCTATTACGCGATATTTATAATTAGTCGTTTTTCCTTAATCAAGGCATTTTTAATCTTTATACTGCGAGTTTATTATGCACATGTCAGTGAAAAAAAAAGCACATACAGGAAATCTGTTAAATTGTCCCAAAAGAAAGTTGTTAATTGCTTGTATGGCTAACATTTATGATCATGAGTGTGACTGCTGGTTGTCCACCGTGCTTTTCCTGTGGAGCAGCAGTCAGCAGCTCCCTCACCCTCACTATAGTGCTGATTTAGGTCTCTGAGATTACCATCCGTCTGCCAGTTCAGCATCGACTCCTCCAGTACATATTGACTGCTGCTTGTTGCCTTTTCTGCTTCTAAATGGTAATTATTCAAAAAGAGACAGGCTTGTGGTTTGAAGTCTTATTTACTTACAAACGAGAGTTAAAGCTCCTGTGTTCTGCTAAATCGTGCTTTTTCAACTTTTAACAGTTACAATTTAGTTTGCGCCTCAAAAACATACACGAGCTGGTGTTTTGTTTGCTTCTCTCACACTAATTTTGCCTTCACAATTTGATTTTGAATATCTCATTTAGTATCTCAGGTTCTAGAATTGATGCTTCATTGGTAGATGGATATTTCTCCTCATTATTAGTTTGGGATTGGCTCGACAAACTTGTCATAATAATCTATGGTTTAAAGTCCTTTCAACTGACAACAGTCACACTTTTGGAATTGAATAATGGCACCACTTTCTGAGGCTATTGCCACAAAAATATTTTAGCTTTTGTTAAGTTTAACTGACAGAGAAAACACTGAACATTAGTTAACTGCATCTAACTGAAAAATGGCATTCATTAATTAGAATGAACAAATCCTTCCGTTCGATCCGTCAAAATATTGTTAAGTCCAACACTGTAAAGTTTGGCTGATCTTTATATCTCTGTGGGCGAAAAATGCATATGGCAAACAATGTCTCATATAAATATATGGATGCAAGTGGATTCAATTAAATAATAATAACATATTTAAGTGCTGATTGGAGAATGTTGTTTTCATGTGAACGTTTATATGTTAAGGGACCAAATTTATGGGGGAAAAAAAACAAAACGGTTTTGCCTGTAGTCATGTCTTGCATTGATATGAAAAAATCCAACAGGCTCATTGATAAGTTTGTGTGTTTTCTCATGTACTCTGTTTACCATATCATCCTATAATATGCACATGTTGGCAAATCCTTCAGCGATGAGGTAATCCTAACCAAGACCTCAGCTCATGATTTGTAGATCATGTAGACGAACGCTGCACCTGCTGTTTTCGCAAAGTCCCAGTGACTGAAGTATGGGTGAAATGCAGAGGAGGCATTTCTCTACAGACACTGATGTACTCATTAAAACAATGAAAGAAGCTCTTGATATCACCAGCCAGTTTGTGAGTGCTTGGCACAGACCTGCCGATTCCTTGCGTTTTACAAGCTTCACAAACTGCCTATGTCCTGCATGATGTGAAATAGAGCCACATGTGCTCAGCCTTGAAGCAGTGCAGCCTGTTGTTTATGGGCTGTGCCTGCGCTCTGCTCCGATCAATACTCAAGCCTTCAGCTGCATTCAGACAGAGGCAGGAGACGATGTCTTACACTTACACTACAGACTTCAACACTTACACTAGAGGGCATGACCTGCATTATGACCTGGGATCAAACATGGATCACAATCAACAATGGTTGACTGATTCAGTTCAAAAGTACATTTTTATGTATAATTATAAAATATATGAATTCAAAACTTTTCACAGAATTAAAATGTCTTCTTCAATTCATGTTTTATGTATTCTATTGTCTGAATGAAGATTAATTCACCCTTTCATCATAGGTTTTAACACGATGGACCATAGTGCATCATACATGGTGTGTGAGATGAGTGCCAGTTGGTTCCTGGTGCAGAACATTGTCTCTGTGAATGGGAACTCTCCTTCACAGTGGTGCAGTGTTTCTCTTACAGAGGAGTTATGACCTGCTCATATATGAATAAACAGGTCACATGCAGCTTTATGGAATGTGTCCCATCAATCCCACATACGTAGCCTCACACGACTGCACAGATTGTAGTAGGAGGTCAAGTTCTTTTACTGAATGCATAATGGACAAAAGCTTATGGGCACATTGTATTATTCAGGCCTTAAATGTCCTATATTTGGCTAAATTGATTGCTGTGAGCTTTTAGCCATGTTAGAATGTTGTTACATCATTAAAACATGATGTGCTGTGTGTCATTCACACATGTTTGAGTAATCCTGCATTATTAGATTTTCTACATCTCCAAAGCTCATAATGCAAGTACAACGGCTTTCCTCTGCTGTTTATCCACCACCACAATGTCTGGTTGGTTTTCCATTACCATCATGTCAGTCTGTATCTGGAAGTCCTACAGGATCTTGGCCCTTAGGGGGTGTTTCCCACTTTGACCTTGGGGTTTCAAGTCCACACTCTGCATAGATGTTCCTGTGTACTATTCCAGCCACTTGGTTATGGCGCTCCATGTATTCTTTCCCTGCCAGCATCTTACACCCTGCAGATGTTTCCTCCTGGATAGTGGCTCTCACCATCACTAGTCCATGGCCTCCTTCCTTATGGCTGGTGTACAATTTCAGGATGCTGAATTTGGGGTGGAACCCTCCATGCGTTGTAAGGAGCTTTCGTGTCTTAACATCTGTGGTCTGCATCTCTTCATTTGGCTATCTTTTTATTCCTGCAGGCTATCTTATCAATGGCAGAGCGTAGCTGTTTATTACCCGGGATATATATATATATCTATATATGATATAGATATATAAATATATACAAAGCTCATTACAACTGATTTCAGTTTGAGAGAAGAACATAGCCTAAATATGCAAAATTTGTGATTCCAACATGTGTGAATGAAAAAAACACAAACCCAGGTATGTTTTTGATGAGGAAAAAAACAACAAATCAAACCCTTCACATCATTCGCATTAGAATGGGAGAATAATAGTCTGCATGGAAAAAAATACTTTTCTAGTCTGCTTGTCCACGGAGCTGTTAACTATCCACAGTATGACAAAGGAGCATTTTAAGACAGTGTTTCCTGCTTCTTACCTGCAGAACATCCTGATAATAGCCAGTCCTGTTTTATTTAATTTTTTTTTAAAGAGAATCCCTCTTTAAACAGAGATGGAGGTTTAATATTCAATCTTTCAGCATCAGCCCTTGCCATTCTGATGCTAATCAGGTACTCAATGTTGAGGGAGTTGCAGCCAGGTGACAATAGGATTGCTATGGCCCATTACAAGGCTGTTAGGATAAACACAGAATATTGTTTATCGGTTAGGATAAACAAAGAACATTATGATTTCCGGTGAAACTCACAGTGTAAACAAAAACATATGTTAGGTACCCAATGTAGCAGCTGTTAATTTTAGTGAGTTTTATAGCGTGTTCAAAACCACATAAAAATTTGAACTAAACTAGGGATAAATCTGGAACTGAAAATGGGGCTAAACATGACTAAAACAGAACCAAAGCAAGTCTACATCAAACCGGGACCAAACAAGTACAAGTGTCATCGCACTCTTACTCTTTGCACTCTTTGCTCAAACATATCTAGTCAGAATGAAGGTTCTATATTCACAGGTAGCTAAAGGTAAACACAGTGTAAATATACAGCGGCAGCCTGCACTGGCCAGTAACCATATTCACACTCAGTAACCATATTCACAGTATGTAACTGTATATCCACGTTATGGCTGACCCCTGCCTCACCACACATGGATCACACAGTGATCCGTAACACAGTGTCAGGTGGCCGGTTTGTCAGCTGAAATATTCAGCAAACACATCAACGGAAAGTCTGGCTGTCTTTTCAAGCGACAACAAGCCCTCAATAATTCAGAAGGAGGGAGGTAAATAAGCAGGGGAGAGTGGGCCGTCCTCTTCTCTGTTACTGATGCCTGGAACTTTGTGTTGCAAACTTTTTGAGCTTTTAACAATAACATTGTCCACTCACCTGAAACATACCTGGAGTTGTATTTATATTCATTCATGTTACATTAATCCTGTTTACCAGATCATCTTCTCTGCTCCTTCTCTGAAGCTCACAAAAAAACTCAGTTTCAAATTGCCCATATTTGGAAGATCAAAGGTAGAGATCCAGAGGTCTCCTGTGCTGTTTTTAAGTCCATGAATCATCACCAGACTTGTTCTGGCATTTCTGCTAGCTTTTGTTTATTTCCCCATGATAATTCATTTTGCTACCAGTAGACCAAGTGCAAACACCAATCCTGATGAGGGAACACCTGACTGACAGAAAATAAGGGTACAAGAGCATTAATGTGTCCTTTAATCAGTCTACATCTAAACTCAAACTTGATTAGCATTTGCTGACAAATCAAACTGACCTCTGATTAGTATGTGTGTAAATTCAGTTTACGAGGTGCCTAGAGTAGCCCAAAATTGTGATCAAGCAAGAGTACCCTAACGTGAATTCAAAAAACGTAAAAGTAACAAGAAAACTGAATGGACATTGTACTTGAAATATTATTTGAAATTGTAATTGGAAGGACAAAACATCATATAAATCACAAAATATAATATTTTCAAAGGGTGGACAAAAAGATGATAAACTAAATCATATCTGAAGGAACACACATGTTTAAAGAATGTAATATTGTTAACATAAAGTCACTTGTACATTACTCCCAGTGGGAAGAGAAACCAACACTTTTACTCAAGTAAGAGACTTTAACTTCAAACTAAATTTGAAACTAAACTAAAAAGTCTGAAAACTAGTGCTAGACGTAAATGTAACCGAGTACAACACCTCTGACAGTTTATGACAAACCTGATCTGAGGTTGGGTCAGTGGAAACTTTTGGTAATGTGCTGGTCAGATTCTGCATCATAATCCCAGTGTGAGCTCAGGATGCGGTCATGTGCCTCTGAGATGGTGTTGTGCCACACAGGATTGTTATTTATTCAACCAACTGCATGCACTAAAAACTTCAGATTAAAGCGTATATAACAGGTTGGATGACTCATTACTAAAATACAGCAAGGCAAGCGCTCTGAGGAAGGCAAAAAATATATATATATTTTTATGATGATGTGCAACTCCTAAATATTTTTAACAGCTCCAGGTATGTTTTGTATGAGGAAAAGATGTAAAAAAACAATGAAGAAAAAAAAAAAAAAAGCACATTTTGAATGATGTTTCCTTTAATATCTAAAGGGTCAGAAAAATCTGTTTCTTTGGGGCAAATTCTTCAAAATTTTGGATTGAATTCTGAGTGTCAACAATATGTTTTAGAAACTCTTCTCTACGTTTTCAACAGATCTTTTTTTAACATTCCTTTCACGGCTTGATTTAAAACATATATACTCACAGGGCCTTCCGAGAGGATGGCTGCTTAGATCGGACGTGTCTGTCTGGCTGTGGCCGTATCTGTGAAAATAATCCATCTTTATTGCGAGTTCACCTGGGGAGACCAGATATTTTCATGTGGGAGCAGGCATATGAGGAGACTGGACATGAGACTGGAACATGTCTAAGAAAAACAAGAAGAAAAACGGTTCTGAGAATTAGGCTAACAATGCTACACCTAAACTAGGTAGCTCTACTTTCCAACTTTGGTTTATAAATGCCCAGGTGAAAAAATTATATCAACTGTACCGGAGGGCCTAGAACAGGGGTCTCCAAAAGGCAGATACAAAAATAACAAAACAAAGCTGTAATAAATCTGGACTCTGAAAAACCTTTTGATTCTTATAGCTGGCCTTATTTATTTAAAGTGCTAGCCAAATTTAAAATAGATGATTTATTAATAAAAAAAATATTCAATACTCTTTATGCTAGCCTAACATCAAGAATTAAAATGAATGGTCACTTCACAGACTCACTGACTTTGGAAAGAGGGGTGTGACAGTGCTGTACTTGGTTCCCCCTTGTGTTCACTTTGTACTTGGAACCATTGGCCCAATATATTAGACAATCGGAAACAATTTATGGTGTCTCAAATTATGGGATAGAGCATAAAATGGCCTGCTATGCCGATGATATCTTACTATATTTAACCATACCAGAAATTTCCATACCTAATGTGATGCGTTCTTCATGATACTGGTCTAATGTCTGGATACAAATTGAATGTACAAAAAATGGAAATTCTCTCTTACTGAAAACTCCCGCTGTCCTTTAGAAATACCCATTTAAATGGAATCCCTTAAATATTTAAAAGTTCTGATTTATAAGCTTTAATGAATATTTAAGTCAAATGGCTATGATGGTCATCACTCTGTTTAATTTCTTGGTTATTCAATTAAATTTATTTTTGTAACACCCAAATTCTCAACAGTGGTTGCCTCGAAGGGCGACAGTGGAAAACAGAATAAGAACAGAATAAACAGAGTTCATAGGGACTTGGTAATCTCCTTATACAGATGTCCCAAGCTCCCCTGTCCTTAGACCCTCCTTCTCGGCCAGGAAAAACTACCAAACCTGTTTGGGAAAAAGTAGAAACCTGGAGAAGTTCCAGAGTGAAGGAGAGATCTGACTCCCTCGGATGGACAGGCGGACGTGCCTCAATTTGCAGATAGACGGTGGAGCTGGACTCAGGAGGAGACCCAATTCTTCGAGACTGATAAAAAATCGTTCGTATGGGGTAGGCTTTGGAATCTGAAAAAGGACTGCACGATACAATTCCAGTGGTACCCAGTGGTAAGAATCCACATTTCTTACAAGAAAAATAGCTACTTTCAACCTAAACCGGACTGATTCTGTCTAGTTCCCAAAACTTTCCAAACACCGGACTTAATTAATAATGTAACGTCACCTAAAATACAGCTTACAAACGAAAAGTAACGTGATGCATTAAAAAATGAAAACACATTCTTTTCCCTGCGCCACAATCACTGAGATTACGTCACAAATTTCTAATGTTTTGGCCATATATAAAGGAGTTAAACAGCTGATTGTGCATGCTGGTGCAGTGGACATACGACGCAAAGAGACTGAAGTTTTGAAAAGAGAGTTATTCGACGTGCTTGATAAAATGGAAATCAAAACATTCATAAGTGGACCTCTTCCAAACATCGACAGGAAGATAAACAAGTTCAGGCGGTTGCTTCAGCTGAACACATGGCTGTCCAAAGAGTGTGCAACAAGTGGATTGCACTACATTGAGAACTTCTATCTATTCTGGAAACGAGAGGACCTGTTAAAGAGAAATGGCCCACACCTTATGCAGAGGTGGAGTGAGGGTGCCTGGAGGGTGGGCCTGGACAGGGTCCTGAATAGATAAGATAGAGAAGAGAGGAATGAGAGAAGAATTCCTGCTCCATCAGCCAGAGACCGAGCCAATGTTTCAACATCAGCAGCACCACAACCATAGCCTTCCACCGAAGGATTCATTAGCAGCCGCTCCACCACCACCAGCAAAGGATTCAACTCCAGGTGCTCCACGAATCACCTGCACCGCCTCCAGCGAAAGGACTCATCCGCAGCAGCACCACAACAATCTTCACCACAGCCATCGCAGGAAGTCAATTTCAGTTCTTTCCTGCACGGTCCTCATCAAAGGCCTTGGACCCATCTGTGGCGGGCCCGGCAGCATCCTTGCCAATCGCCCCTGCCCTCAGAGCAGCCCTGGATCCCCCCTGCAACATCTACTCCCACTACAGATTCCTCACTCTCCTTTCCATCTCCACCCTCACCCAGGGGCCTTCCCAGCCATCTTGAATAGCATCTGATCAATATCAGGCATTAAGATCAGGCACTCACACCCTAATATAGCAAGAGTCAAGAGTTCTAACGATGATGAACTCTCCCTTGACTGCAGCTACACAGACAAATAATGCCCCCACCTAAAACCCACCCGCCTTTCACCTGGTCTCAAACTCTCACCTGCTCCCGCTGCACCAACATAAAGCCTCCCCACCTATCCCCCGCCTTTCACCAGTTATCTCCCATAGCTAGGATGCACTGGGTCTCAGCGTTGCCGGGACTTATAGTCATATCCAATAGTCCAATCTGAGAAATTTGATTCATATCCCCTGTAAAAAGATAACGCCCAGTCTCACTGAAACTAGTCTGAAACTTGCTGTGCTAAATGTAACAAATCATTCTTAATTAATAATTTTATTTCTTCTTATAATCTTGATTTTATGTTTTTAACTGAAACATGGCTTGACAAAAAACACAGGAAATTTAGTTCTAATAGAATCTGCTCCACCCAACTTTATGTTTGAATCTGAAACACGGGGGAGGTGTGTGTTTGCTTTTGTTAGAGATGAAATAGTTACCCACAGGTTGTCCTTTTCCGGTGTTTTCAACATTTGAGTACGTATCCTTTAAAATTGAGCTAAAACAGTCTCCATCCATTCTCTTCATTGTTTTATACAAGCCTCCTCAGCACTGCAAAAGTTTTTTATTGATGATTTTACTGAGATGCTTTCAGTCGTATGCACAGACTTTGATGGTTTGGTCATAACAGGTGATTTCAATGTTCATGTTGATAATATTGTGTGACAGAAACGCTAAAGAGCTTCATGCTGTCCTTGAAACTTTCGGTCTTACTCAGCGCGTGAGTGGCCCCACCCACAGCAGAGGGCACACTCTAGATCTTCTAATTACAAAAGGGGTTCAATATTTCAAACGTCAATGTGGTCGATGTTGCTCTGTCTGATCATTTCTGTGTCTTCTTTGACCTGTCTGTTTTTCCCAAACCACCAGGCTGGTCCTGCAGTTGTCGGAGGAGACACATAAATGACAGCACAGGAAAACTGTTTATGGAAATGATAAACTTTGAAAATGTCTCATTGTTCTAATGTAAATGATTTGTTGAACTCTGTTACATCTAGTGTTTTGAATGTTCTCGACACCATTGCCCCTATGAAGGCTAAAACTTGTTAAAAATAAGCAGAAGGCGCCATGGAGAATTGATGATTCGGTCAGGGCACAGAAAAGGGAGTGCCGCCCGGCTGAACGAAAATGGCGCAAGTCAAAGCTCCAGGTTTCAGAAAGAGATTTACAGAGAGAAGTTGTACATGTACAACCTCATTTTATGTAGAACTAGGGAAGGATATTTTTCTGAAATAATTGGAAGCTGCAGTAACAACTCGCGTGTCCTGTTTGCCACAGTAAACAGATTAACAAACCCTCCAGCTCAGCTGCCGGTAGAAACTCATTTCCACATCCAAGTGTAATGAGTTGGCATTATTCTTTAATGACAAAGTTCAGGGCATTAAAAATGCTATAAATTCTACAATGCAAAAAATAACCCTAAAACCACCTACACACTTAGAGCTGACTCCACTTTGCACCTGTAACTGACAAAACTGTCCAGGAGATCATCACCAGTCTGAGTTCATCTACATGCTGCCTCGAATGTGTTACCCACCAGATTTCTAAAGTCTGTGCTGAACAGTTTGTTAGCACCACACTCACTCACATAGTCTTTGAAAACTGCGGTCATGTCTCCTAAAGAAGAGCAGTCTTGATGCTGAGTAATTACCGGCCCATCTCTAATCTGCCATGTTGGGGCAAAGTCCTTGAAAAGGTTGTTTACCAACAGCTCACTGATTTCCTCTTAATAAACAACTCATTTGAATGTTTTCCAGTCAGGTTTTAGACCTCATCACAGCACAGAGACCGCTCTTGTCAAGGTGACAAATGACATCCACCTGAACACTGACGCGGGCAAAGCCTCAGTCTTAATTCTGTTAGATCTGAGTGCTGCTTTTGACACTGTCGATCATGGGATCCTCTTACAGAGACTAGAGGGGGTGCATCACTGGCACTGCCTAAACTGGTTAAAGTCCTATCTGGAAGACAGGAAATTCTTTATCGAAATTGGTAACTGTGTCTCAGACCAGATGCCCCTGACCTGTGGGGTGCCCCAAGGGTCAATCCTGGGACCCCTTCAACCTCTACATGGCCGTTAGTCAGTGCGCAGCGAGAATCCATCACAATTACGCAGACACACTCAGATCTAGTTCACTGACGGCAGGTGAATATGGATGCACTCTGTCACTGCATGCAACAACTTTCTCCAGCTGAACTCAGACAAGACTGAAATCATCGTCTTTGGCCCACAGAAACAAAGAGAAAAGTGTTAGCAGTCACCTCCAGAGTCTCGCTCGAAAAACCTAACACAATCAAGTTAGGAAATCTGGGGGTAATAATGGAAACTCAGACTTGAATTTTAACAGCCATGTCAGAATCAATCAACATCAAGCAGGCTTTTACCATCTAAAAAACATGGCCAAAATCAAAAGTATAGAGTCTAAACCAGACCTTGGAGAGACTTATCCATGCGTTTGTCTCCAGTAGATTAGACTACTGTAACGGCCTGCTCACTGACCTCTCCAAACGAGCTGTAAAACAGCTGCAGTACATCCAGAATGCTGCTGCTCTCCTGATTCAGGAAGTACGATCACATTAGTCCTGTGCTCAGGTCTCTGCACTGGCTCCCTGTGGCTCAGAGAATAGACTTCAAAGCAGCTCTGCTTGTATACAAGTCTCTCCATAGCCGAGCACCAAAGTACATCTCAGACATGTTAGTGCCATATGAACCATCTCGGACTCTGAGGACCTCAGGGACCGGCCTCCTGATGGTGCCCTGAGTCAGGACTAAACATGGGGAATCTGCGTTTCAGTTTTATGCAGCTAAAATCTGGAACAGTCTTCCTGAGACTGTTCCAGATTTTAGCTGGATAAAACTAATGTGTAATAATGTAATAAGACTAATGTGATCGTACTTCCTGGTTCTAGTCAGAATCCGAGCAGCAGCATTCTGGATGGCACGTCCACTAAGCCAGTCACCATATCGGAAGTTGTGTCACGTTTTGTCAAAGTGTCAAAGTACTCATTACTCACAAGGAAATGCTAACTGTTGGAGGAAATGTGGCAGGAGGAAAACCACTATTTTGGGACTGTCCTGTTGCTACAAAAAATTGGACTGACGCTAACAATGCACTGCAGACTGTTTTTGGCATTGCTATCACTCTATGTACATGGGCCTCAACACTCCTGCCATGGACACAATGAAGGGATACCTTTGGAATGTACATTTGGATGCAGGGAAAAAAGGGCATCACAAAAAAATGGTTGACACAAACATCACCAACGATCAAGGATTGGACTGACATTGGTACCAACATCAGAAAAATGTAAAAACTAACATTTGGACTTAATTTGGAAATTGACAAATTTGACCGACTCTGGACTCAATGGGACATTTATTTTAATGTATCTATGTCATGATTGTGTTTCCTTTGTTTTGTAGTTGATGTCTATTTGCTCTCTGGTCCTGTTTTGTGTCCGTTCTGTGTTTTGTGTTGTTAACTTAAAAAAAAATGGTATAAGGGCCATTCCAAATTTTAAAAATATACATTAACATTTAAGTCTTAATTTTATAAGATTGAAGTTGAAGGCACAAAAAGTCATACATTTACAAGAATAAAGTCGTAGTACTACGGAATAAATTCATAATAGTATGAAAATTAAGTCGTTGTCAAAATAAACCCATAATTTTACTAAATATAAAGTTGACCTTTAAATGTTAACTGACCGACGTCAATGTTCCTCGTCAAAGAGACGCAGATGAGAAAATCCCTTTAGCCATAACCGTGCAAAAAAATGGGCTTGGTTGAGTAAAATGAGTAAAACTTTTTAATGCCGGCCTTTCTAATGACGTCCCACGTGTGAGCATGTTATACAGATCACCACTGCAGTTTAGCTGCACCTCTCCGCTGTTACGCATCATTCACAAACTGTTGGATCAAGTACACTTTCTCCATGGCATAACCGGAGTGTGGAGTGCAGCTTGGAAAAGGCCTGTTGAGCTCACCATGTGCACTGGGAAGCTCCAATTTTATGCACCAATTCTAGCCTTTTTCAGAATCAGAATCAGAATTGGAAAAGGTTTATTGCCATTGTCAATGAACAAAATTCTAAAACATAGGAACTTGCATAGGTGATTCGGTGCAACATACAACTATGAACAATAATAAAAACATATATGAAATCAAAAAGGGCATGCATTAAAGAAAACTGTTTAAATTTACTATAGGATAAAATAAAAATAGGCTTACTATGTACGGAAAAATTTACAGACGTAGCGCAGAAAGTGAACAGTGCAGTGAGGGATTGTTTCAATTGTAGTTAAAGTGGAAGGTGTTTAGAAGTGTTCGTGAGTCCAATGGCAGAGGGAAAGAAACTGTTCTTATGGCTGGAGGTTCTGGTCCGGATGGACCGTAACCTCCTGCCTGAAGGGAGTGGTTCAAATAGTTCATGTCCAGGGTGAGAAGGGTCAGCTGTGATCCGACCTGCTCGTCCCAGAGTCCTGGAGACGTACAGGTCCTGCAGAGATCGAAGTCTGCAGTCGATCACCTTCTCAGCAGAGTGCACTATGCGCTGTAGTCTCTGTTTGTCCCTGGCTGTGGCGGAGGAGGTGAGGATGGACTCAGTGATGGCCGTGTAGAACTGCACCCTCATCTGCGCTGGCAGCTTGGCTTTCCTCAGCTGCCGCAAGTAGTACATCCTCTGCTGGGCCTTCTTGATGAAGGAGCTGATGAAGGGCTCCGACTTGATTTCCTGGGCGATGGTGGTGCCAAGGAAGCGGAAGGAGTCCACGGTGGTGATGGGGGAGTCTGTCATGGTGAGGGGGGCTGGGGGGCTGGGGGGCTGTGACTTTCCTGAAGTCCACGATCATCTCCATTGTCTTCTGGGCATTGAACTTCAGGTTGTTGGCATCTCCAGGTTTTGGCATCTCTCTTGGTATCCCATTAATACTATAGCACATATATAGACTGAAGTGGTGGTTGGTGATTAATTTTTGGGGGATGCACCAGTGATGTTCATATTTTTTAAAAATTATTATTCACACAGTACACCAAAACCGCTGTCTGCAGTCAGCGCTGCAGGCTGTAACACCAATGTAACTGCCAAAGAGACAATGACAGACTGTTTTTGCTCACTATGGCTGAACTATGTTGAATTAACCAAAATAATTTTGTGTTTACAAGAGCTGTTAATGGCCACGCGAATCCACAAGTCCGTAAACAAGTGCTATGTTGTAAAACCTATCCACAAAGAGTGCAATGAAAGGCGATTTAATGCATAGATTAAAAAGGTAGAGCGCCTGAAGTTGAAGGACCAGATTATTGGGGAAAATCGCACAAAGACACCTTCACCTGCCTGCAGCCGTGGCTCTGAGTGCTGCTAAGATCGGGCATTGGCAAGCAGATAAGATCCAACTACAACTTTATTTGCAAAATATTACAAGACTTTATTGTCATATAATTACGGCTTTTTTTGGCTTCAATTTTATTCTCATAAAATCACGATATCAACATTGAAATGCTATGACTTTATTCTCATAATGTCTGCATATTTTTCAAATTTTAAATGGCCCTAATACTCTGTATTATTTCACCAAATAAAGTTAAAACTAGAAAATCGTAAAAACCTGTCATACACAGCAATACACCTGTTTTCATCTTGTACACTACATGTTGGCGTCACTTGTAAATCAAAATTAAGATGGAAATAATATGAAATTGTGCAGCTAGCCTATAATTGTTTGATAGTTAATAGACCTGTCACATAATTGTTCTTAGATTCAGCCTGATTCAGATGAAGAATAATCCTTTTTAACACAATACATATGTCTCTATCCAGCTCCTCTTGCCATCTTTCTCCAGGACTCACTCACGCTAGCCATCATTGTCCGGATGAATATGTTATGATTTTTGCGTGTGTGTCCGTTGCGCGCCTCATTGTGCGACATGACAAAGGCATGGAAACACAAGCTCGGGGGTCTTACCTGGACATGCCTCCTCCCTTTTTTCATTAAGAACCAGCTCTGTGCAGCTGGGGCTCCGTTACACCACAATGTGATGCAGCCATACAAGGGCAAACATATGCGACCTGGGCCCACAGCCTTCGAATGGGCTCCAATACAAGAGCTTTGGTTGCCTCATTCTACCACAAGTTTGAATGCAAATAGATTCAGGCCATTTAACAATGTCTGGCCCATTGTTGCTGGCCTTGTTTTCTCCAAATGTCCCGGATTGAAAAAAGTATGTATAGATGAATTAGCAAGGCTATGAGAGAGGGAATAGGGCACAGCTTGTTTGTGAAGAAAAGAAGTGAGAATATGACAGCGATGATTGTTTTTTACATCCCCATCAACTAAAAACATGAGTATTTAAGTTTGATACTACTAGGCAGTTGAATGCCTCACCTAGTCTAATCCTTGTGTGATCGGGCAGTTTATGTCCCCATGATCATGTATTTAGATGTAGGGATGTAACAATATTCTGATATTGTGTCATCAAATATATTCACATATACAGTCTCTCACAATATTAATGTGAGAAATAATGGGCTGTCACAATGTATCGAATTCCAAACTCTTGTTTTGTGTCAAGGCTAAAACAGTTCAGTGCTCAGCAGATTTAGGATTTGTATTTGCATTTTATTCTTTTAAAAGTAATTTTAGGAAGTACCCGATGCCACTTAGCTTAGACAGGTTCTGTCGGGCTGCAGTTAAATCTTTTGGATTTATCTGTCTAGTTTTTGAGTTCACTTGGGGAGATTTGACATTTTTGCATGAGAGCAGACCCTTATTTCATGAAAATGCCAAAGAAGTCGATGCCGGGTATGAAGCAGATGTAACACTGTGAATGGAGCAATACAGGAAGTAGGAAGCACAGCACTGCAGCTTCTTCCTTCCTGCCGGAGAGTGCAGGCGCTTTTCTTGGTTGTTCCAGCGTTCTATGGCTGCTTCCTTATTTATTTTGCTTTTAAATACATTTTTATTTTCCATACATTTCGAATTAGGACTTTTTTTTTACATAGACCAAGGATTTTCCTTCCGGGAAACAAACTCTTGGGAAGAAATTTGTGCTACAAGCATGGATATTCACTTTAGAATCTGAAAAAGGATTCCACGATACAAATCCAGTGTAACAAGTGTAAGATACATCCAGTGGTAAGAAGTCCACTGTTTTTACAAGAAAAACTGCTCATTTCAATTTAAAGTGACTCTGTGATCTTCCCAAAACTGTCTAAAGACCAGGATTGGAACAAAGTCCTAAACGATACAAAGAAAATATAAAGTCACCTACAATAAAGCTCACAAACAGATTTTTACCACTTTCAGAGACTGAAGTAAATTAGAAAATTGGAGACTTGACGTTGGCAAAAGGCAGCAGACAGAGAGAGAATCTGTGTCAGACGTCAAGGATATACCAGATACGCTTCTGATAAGAGACGGTGCTATCAGCGTGGGATAACGTCACTCCTTCCAAATGTTTTGGCCACACCTCGAGGAGTTAAACAGTTGATTTTGCACGTGGGTGCAGTGGACATATGACGGGAACAGACTGAAGTTTTGAAAAGAGACTTCTTTAAGTTATTCGAGGTGCTTGATCAAAATCAAGACATTCATAAGTGGACCTCTTCCAAACATTGACAAGATAAACAAGTTTAGCCGGTTGCTTCAGCTGAACACATGGCTGTCCAAAGAGTGTGCACCTAAATGATTGCACTATATTGAGAGTTTCTATCTATTCTGGAAACAAGAGGACGTCCAGTCCCACTGAAACTAGACTGAAACTTGTGCTAAATGTCAGATCTTTATGTATTAATAATTTTATTTCTTTGTATAATCTTGATTTTATGTTTAACTAACTTTGATGGTTTGGTCCTTACAGGGGAGTTCAATGCTCATTTTGATAATTTTTGTGACAGAAATGCTAAAGCCTATATAGTAGGCCTACTTTGTGTTTAGTTGTTTGTCATTTAAAACTAACTCTAGGACATCGAGTGACATTGTCGCTCTCTCTCCAAATCAAGTTGGAGATGTGCAGAACAATTCTATTGTACAAGCCAAAGTGTAAACAGACCAGCGTTACATTTAAAAGTAACTTGTTACCTCGTTACTGCCCTGAACACGTCACTCCGCTACTGTGTTATAAAAATTATGCATTAGAGTACTCTTGCATTACCAATAATTAACATTATTGTATAAATTATATCGTTTACCAACAATCCTTTTGTGTTGCTGAAAACAGTAACATAATAATTAAAATATCAAATAATTATATTGACAGATTACTACAATACAATGCAATAAGCACGTACAAGCCTATCCTCAAACAATGAAAAACACCTCAAAAACAACATTTGTGGCTTCGCAAGAGAATTGACTCTCAACAATAAGAACGCGCTTGTTTTAGTACTGTAGTTTTTTTAAATCAAACTCACCACATTGCTGTTACCCTACATTTACTCCTCAGCTACAAAATAGTGGTTATAATGAAGGACAAGGAGTTTTTCAAAACGTGCCTCTGAAAATGTATTTCTCTTTGGCGTGAGGACAAGACTCTTTGTCACTAGTTGCGCAGTGCGCATGCTTACAACACGCCGAACTCTGGGATTTCATTGAGGAGATGAGACCTAACCAAAACTATTGCGTTACTGATTCGAAAAAGTAACTTGGGGAATACTAAAACAAAGCAAATGTGATACGTTCCTCGTTACTCTAAAAAAGTAATTAAGTAACGCATTACCCCCAACTCTAAATCAGACGAAGACTGATCAGGGGCACAGCTGGGAGCGGCTCCACATACGTATTCTTCGACCTACAAGGAGCAAAACGGTGAATGATGAAAATCAGCCTCATATTCAATTAGAAACTGAAAAAGAGAGACAAGACGTGCAATGCGTCCAGCTGGCGCGGCAAACTGCGAAGCTGACACAAAAGTGCGCAAAGCCAAAGTGCTTCAACTTCTTACAAATGTCTAAATCGTGTTTTCATAAATGCAACAGAGATCGTCAATAGTTTGAAGCCTGTAGTGTTTTCTAGAGCCTTGATCTGTTGTGCAAAAGAGCAGAGAAGGGCTTCAGGTGACGCGGATGGTGTTCTAATACATTAGTCCAAACCAACCTATTGTGATGCATTTCCTTCAGAATATTGGTCCAATTTCGGGCTGAAAACTGAATGTATAAAAATTTGTTTATTCTTAAAGATTATCCAACCCCACAGGTTATAATGAAAAGGACAATTTCTGAAAAATGTATCTCAAAATTTGGAGAAATAACAGAGCCAATATTCAGTGACATGTCATGTGATCTTGCTGAGAACAGCTTTAGTCCCAGTGTAAGTGGTCGATTAGACCATGAATTCTCTGAATTCTGCTCTTTATGTTGCAGCTCCATTAAAACTGAAGGTCTTTAGGCCAAAACATGCCTCTACATGGTACATTGAAGATCTGCGTTCACAAAAAAAAAGAGCTCAAAAATTAGAAAGCCTATTTTGGCCCTCCCACATGAAAGAATCTCTAAAAGCATGGAAAATCTGCTTACTGTCCTATAAGCAGGCTCTGCGTAAAGCCCAAACCAGATGCTATTCAAATTTAAAAGAAGTTTACAAAAATAACACAAGATTTCTTTTCAGCACTGTAGCCAGGCTAACAAACTGTCACAGTGCAGTAGAGCCCTCAATCCCAGCCACTCTCAGGTCTGATTAAAACAAAAAACAATGAGATGAAATTACTCCTACTATCAGCCCTGAAAAATCCCAAACTGTAAAACTAGTGTCCCATATAAATCCATCAGTAACACTAGAAATGTTCACTGCTGTTGATCAAGCAGAGATAACTTCAGCCATATGTCCTCTAAAACGTCAAGATTCTATTCTTAATATAATACATACTTCATTAGAAAGTGGCTATGTTCCACAGTCCTTCAAACATGCAGTCATTAAACCGCTTTTGAAAAAGCCTAATCTTGATCCTGACTTCTTGGTAAACTACACCCTATTTCAAATCAACCCTTTGTGTCTAAAATCCTTGAATGAGTTGTAGTTAAACAGCTTTGTCGTCACATACAGGACAATAATTTATTTGAAGGTTTCCAGTCAGGGTTCAGAGCCCACCACAGCACTGAAACTGCACTAGTTAAAGTCAGTTATTTGTTATTAGCTGCTGATGATGGACTGGTCTCAGTCCTGGTTCTGTTGGACCTCAGCGCAGCGTTTGACCACAACCACAACATTCTACCGCAGAAGTTAGAATGTGATGTAGGTGGTTAAAATCATATTTATCGGATAGATACCAGTTTGTTAATGTAAACCAGTGCTCCTCACCTTCACCTATTCTGTTTACTCATTGTGAGCTGCCGTTAGGTAAGATTATCAGAGAGCATGGCGTTAACGTCCACTGCTATGCAGATGACACACAGCTGTATTTATCAATGAAACTTGATCAGATCAATCAAGTAGACAGACTTAGTGCTTGGGTGAAGGATATAAAAACCTAAATGACATTTAATTATCTGCTTCTTAACCCTGAAAAAAGGTAATTGTACTAGGCCCTAAACGTCAATGAGACGCTTTATCTGAGCAAATAATCACACTGAACAATGTCAGTGTGAACAATGTCCAGTTCTACCGAAAGAAACCATGGGATCTTATTTGACCAGAACCTCTCATTCAAAGTGCATATAAATCAAGCCTGTAAAACAGCCTATTTCCATCTGCATAATATAGCCAAAATCAGAAAAATCTTGCCTAAAAGCAATGCTGAAACGTATCCATGCATTTGTCACATCTAGATTAGATTACTGTGCCTCCCTTCTCTCAGCGTGTCCTAAAAGCGCCAATATAAGCTTTCAACTGGTTCAAAATGCAGCAGCAAGATTACCAACAGGAACTAAAAGACGAGAACGCAGTACGCCGGTGCTCGAGTCTCTCCACTGGCTCCCTGTCGAGTTTAGAATGAAATAAAAAATCCTCTTCCTGATTTACAAAGCCATAAATTATGGCCCCATCGTCCCTCAAAGATGCTATAGTACCATATCGTCCAAAAAGAGCACTTTGCTCTCCAAATGCTGGACTTCTGGTGGTCCCAAGAGTCACTAAAAGCACAGTCGGAGGTAGAGCGTTTAGCTACCAAGCTCCTGTGTTATGGAATCAGCTCCCTGTCCATGTTAAAGAGGCCAACAGTGTCTCTTAATTTAAAACCAGACTTAATACGTTCCTCTTTGAAATAGCTCATAGTCAGGCCAGTAAGGAACAGAAATTAAAAACCTACAGTTTCCCAGCTACTCTGCCCTAGGAGCAACCCAATGAACATTGTTTAATCTGTTTTTCACTGTCATAAGGCAACCACTGTTGTGATTTTGGACGTTAAAAAATAAATTGAACTGAAAAACTATACCTCTCTTTTCTTCACTATAAAGACCTTGAACATGTGATTCTTTATTTCTGCTGAAATCAGAGCATTGCTGTACTGGTGTGACCCAGAATATGAATAAATATGAAAAAAAATATTGAGATTGGTGTTGTGCTGGGGTCTCCTGTGCAGGCTACACGGGCAGATGACGGTTGAGTCATTTGGAGGAAGTTAAGAATCCCTGGGTAAAATCTGTGCTTACAACATGGAAGGAGCAAATCAAAACAAAACATACTAACCAAACAAATATGTTAAAATCTTAAACTGGTTGGTTTATGACCAAGATTTTGTACCAAATAGAAGTTCAAGGTCTGTATTACAAAAAAAGGTGTAAAACTGTTTCACCAGATTGTAAAAGATAATCGCACTTTGATATGTTGAAAGAATCCGTTGACTTGGAGTAAACAGGTTTTTTTTATAGGTATTTACAAATAATTAGATATGAACAAATCCTTCAATTTCAATCAATCAAAAATCTGTAAGTCCAAGATTGCTTAAAGTGGTGCGTGTGGGTGCTACTTTAAGGGTCTTTATGTCTCTGTGGGGGAAAAATATATTTGGAGAAAAAAGCTTTTGAAGTTGTTCAAGTTGTGAAGTTTTGAAGTGTCCCAGAGAAATATATGGATGAAGTGGATTCAATGAAATGATAATAACTTCTTTAAGTTGCAGATTGGACGATGTTGTTGTTTCTTGGTGAAAATTTGTTGAATGTGCAAAGTGACCAAAAACACGCACGTGCACACACACGCACACACACACATTAAGATTGCTAGCCATAATTCACAGCTAAAGGTTGTAAAGCACAGAAAATTGATCTGTGTTAAATTGGAACAAAAGGCTGCATTCACATTTGCAAACACACATCCATGCATCCATTGTGTTCCACTTATCCTCTTGACCTGTACTAAACTAGGACAAGAACAGGTCCGAACCAAGTCTACATCAGGACTCAATTGGGATCAAACCAGTTAGCCTCATAGCCTCATTGCCAAAGTTATTTTTCAAGGTTTTTGGGAAATTAAGAGAAATGTTTTTAAAATAAATACTGAGAGGGGAAACATTGCCCCCTTGAAAAAGAGATGATGTATCTCAAAGGACAATCCAAAATAAATTAATACAATATTTTATTTCCAATTGTCACAATTATGACTGATTTAAAATCTTGCAACATCCTTTGTTGACACTGTTTAGATGACAAAACCTGAATTATGAGTCCAAAATAATCAATCTTTTTCTGTTGATGTTTATTCTAATCTACATATATGATTTTTATTTTAGGAATGTAGATGAAGTGCATAGCAGATACTGATGATTTTAAAACACTTTTCAAAGAGATTTATACTGGTAGTCACAATTTGCTGTGAAAGTCATATTACAACGCATCATTTTGTGTTTACATTAGTTGCCAATACTAACATAGTATTATTTCAAATAGACTGAATCTGAGTAAAGCACATGAAGTTGAAGTAATAAGATCTAACATAAAGCCTGATAAGCCTGATAGTTCACTCTGAGACACAGGGACTAGAATGTTGAATGAGGCCGCCCATATTTGAATGAATCTTAACGTTGACTCAGATTGTGTCGGCTGTCCGCTGCGATTAAAGCTCCTCTCCTCTGTAGTCAGAGTCTGGCACACTTTCCCTGTCTGCGTGTGCATGAGTTCTGGTGATGGATAGGTGGGGTCATTATCAGAGTGTCACATGATGCTGCAGCACAACCCTGTCACTACCGAGCACCTATCCCAGTCAATCAATAGCCCGATCAATCGTCGCCCGGCCGGCAATCCCCTACAATCAATAGCACCTTGTTGCACAGCCGCAAATGTGCCCCAATGTGCGTGCCACTTAATGAAGTTGTTAATTGCTGTGTTAAGCGTTCCCAGGTAGCCTCCCCAGACGCTAATTGAGAGTGGCTGGACAATTGGGCTATCGGCAGCACGACAGCTAAATTTAATCACAAATCCAGGTAATGGCAGCGGCTGTGTGCAGGAGCAGAGCAGCAGTGACAATATGTGTCCACATGGAGCTGATGCATACACAAATATACACTCCTTTACCAAGGTATTCAACACCAGCCTTTCTAAAGGGACATGGCATGCATGGCAGTCCAAAATATGTATGGAAGTTAGAGGTGGGAGATAGGTCGAAAATATCACAATTGTTTTTTTTAGTCATGCTAAACTGGAATATCAAGTGTATTGTCTATAATGAAAAATAATGGCCAAAGGAAGGTGCTGATGAAAAAATAAAATATGTGGAAATGTCCCCAAACAAGAAGTGAGGTTTCTGCTCTTTTGTGTTTAATTTTATGGTCCGTTCACGTTTTGTATGATACTTTAACCTCAAACAAGGCATTTACAGACACATTCGTTATCAAGGTACTCCAAAAAAAATATTGAGATATTCATTTGAATTAATATCCCCAGTCCTAATGTAAGGGCAGTCAAAGAGAAGTCAAGCCAACACTGAATTACTGTACATGCTCTCTGGAATGTGCTGGTTTTGTTTTTGACGTCATCAAGGGCTACTAAAAGTATCAATAACCAGATACTAATCAATTCTAAATGTAAAATCAAAACTAGATACTCAATTGAACAAGTATTGATATAGAAAAAAAAAGAAAAAGGAAAAAAATCACAAAAACAGGACTAAACTGGAATTTTTTTTTCAAACAGTTATAGGATTATCTTGATTTATTTCAGAACTAGTTTAGACCACAAGGTATAAAAATAATAAGAAAACTAGTACCATGATTTTGTGACATATTTCTTGACAACATTACAATAATGATGTGACATGGGTTTAGTTCTAATATATTGTGTGTTTGTTTAAACAGGTTTTGGAAATGGATTCGAGTTCCCGAACTAGTTCCAAGGTTTTTTGCCCAAAATTCTTAGAAACATGTCGGTGTAATCCCTCATTCGTCCCGGAGTGTTCCATTGTAGAAAAAGATTCAGTTGTAGTCATCTGGACTCTGTCTTAGAAAAAACGATACGTTTCGTTCTCAATCCATTGAGAATGACTCTTGGATGAGAGTCAAAACATATCGTTTTTTCTAAAACAGAGTCCAGATTACTACAACTGAATCTTTTTCTACAAAGGTTTTGGAAAGGTTGTATTGTTGAGCTTGCTGGCATTGACTAAGTTGTAATGCAATAAATAAAATGTGGAAGTATCACTGAATGCATAAAACGATTAGCTGCATTTGTTTTTTCCTTATAATTGAGCTTGAAGTTGTATGTTGATGTGTGGGGCATGCAGTGGAAACTGGGCAAATCCAATAAAGCTGTACCACTTTAAATGTAAGAGCTCATTTCAATCAAAAACCACACAGGAACTGAAAGAAAAACTGCAGCCTGTGAAGTGGGCCCCATGCTGTGTTCAGGGGTCTCTGTAAAACAGCTCTAATCCTGTGTTTCCCAGAGTGCACCTCAGCAGGAACTATTATCCGGCCCGGCCGCTGCCTCTTTTATGCTTTTATTAGCTGAGTAGTGGGATTCGGGTGTTAGCGCTTTAGCAGCCTAATCCCATTATGTTCGGCACTCAAAGAGAAATCAAACGCAATGTGTCCTCCATTTCAAGAAACGAGCCCAGACTCTGCGGGAGGCCACGTTCTGAGCCGACAGTGCAGGCAGGGGCTGAAATTGAAATCATTTGAGGAGGATGTTCCTGTGCAAACATTTCATGACTTCATTAAATGGCACGATAGGTACAGTAAAAGTACACTTTCCTGATTCTTCCACTCACAAAGCAGTGTTGGAAAGTAACAAAGAATAAACGTAAAAGAAGACAATGCTAAAACCAACTGATACATCGCAGCAACCTCACATGAGCACTGTGAAGAAGAGTAAAGAGTAAAGGTTTATGGCTCAAATCCTACTTGCAGAAGTTCACTTGAGTTGTGTCCTTGTGCAAGTGTGATTGTTCAGTAAATTGATGGAGGTCAAAAAAGCTTCAATTTCAGTTTCAGTTTCAAATAAGACGGCTGCACACTAGCTGCTTTTTAGCCTGATTTTAGGCCTGATTTTCCTCTCCATGAGTTCAGGAGACATAGCATTCATTAATTATCATTTCTTTCATATAAGACAGGACTGTATAGTATGAAAATGTGGATGTGAGAGGGAAGGACATGCAGCAAATAGCTGAGTTCGAATCCCGCTCCAAAGTCACATGGAGCGCATGTGTGCTATCCACTAAAGCACCGCACGGCACAGACTCAATATCAGTCAATTATAGCTGCAACAAGCGATTATTTTAGTTGAGAGTCAATTATTTCTGTTGTACATTTAGATTTTTTTAATACATTATTAACCAATTAAAGGCTGAAATCTTGAGAGTGAAGGCGTCTAGACAGAGAATATTTACAAATACAGTGTATTATCGAGGGAAATCCGATGAAAAAAAAATCTTACAATTCCAATGGTCTAACCTCACCCATCAGTCAAGGGAGAAAATAGTCGTATAGTGTGTTAATTTCTGCAATTTGAGGCAATTTGCCAGTGCAAGCAGTCGTCTGAAATCAGTAGCAAAAATACAAGAGCGTGGCCTAGCAAAGCTCACGCAGCTCTTGGGAGGTTTAGTGCAAACGTGCTGGAGCAGAGAGCAGGACAAGCGAAGTGAGACAATAAGAAGCGTGCGCCTGCTCCCGGCTCTGAGCACAGGCTTGCCATTGATTAAAACAGCAAGGTGTGCAATAAAGCGCGCGCCACAGCCCTGCCTCCATATGGGCCCTCCAGCCTGAGGCTCCGGACACCACGGGGCCTCGGTGTTGTGTATGCTGCTGCCCCGTTCTCATTGCGTTCTTTCCCCGCTCTCCACTCTCTCTTGGCGGGGTCCCCAGATGGTCAAGGCAATTTTCTGGGCAGCGCTGGCACTGTCTGACGCTGCTCCTGCCGCCGCCCAATGCTCCTAAGCCACAAAGGCCCCGGCTGCAATTCAAGCGTTTACTCCAGTAATTAATGGCAGCAGAGCAGAGCAGTTACAGCAGTAACGTGAAGGATGTGCACAACAGTGGTGGAAGAATGCAATATTTGATTTGTTCTTGTCCTTTAAACATGCTTTTGCTTTGGCATTATTTTAGGACAAAGAGCATACATGACTTGACATCCGTTAAACGTTTCCCATATGAGGAATTGAGTTAGTTCTCCATCTACTGGCAGCGGAGGGAATTACATAGGTGAGCTACACAAACCTAGCTTGCACTGACATTCATACAGCTTACAGTTGTATCACTCTGACCTGAATTCTTCAAAACATCATTCTGGACAGGCTCTAGCCGAAAGCAGTCGGGAAAAGGAGTAACGTCATGACAAATATTTGAATCTGATTGGTCAAAGCATCACAACAGGAACAAGCCGAAAAACATTTGTTAAATCCAGTCAGAGAAAAGCACAGACCCCGTCATCAAATACACAAAGTGTTTCAAAAACAAAATAGTCCATAAATCTGCTAAAATATCCACCCAAACGACAATGCTGTGATTGGTCTGTCACACAGCGGATAAAACAGAGAGATTCTTATGTATTGTGTAACAAATATTGCAAGAATTCATCTGGTGAGCCAGGTTAGTGAACTAGAATTGAGGAAATTTACTTTGTATATTTTTATATTTGATATTCCATATCAGATTTATTTAAGTTACTTATATATATTGTGTGTGGAAAAATATTACATTCTAAATTAAATGGTTGTATATATATATATCTTTGTGAATGTGTATTAAAACCACAACCATTTAATTTAGAATGTAATATTTTTCCCCACACAACACACTTTGGACAAATGGCACAAACACCTCTTTCGATCATATTCATACATTTATTGATTTGTGGATAATTTAGCTAATTGGTGAATAATAACATACAAGTCTCTGCCACATTGTATTCAGTCTGCCCCTCAGCTTCAGCGGGTCAAGATTTGAAATGTATGCATTATTTGAAACGTAGAGTTTAATCAGAGCATATTAGCCCCAAGCAGCAAACCTAAACTGAAACAGTGTGAACAAAAGCTGAGAACAACGCGCTGACACTAGAGCAATGATGACCTCATAATGAGAGCGGACAAAGCGCTTCTATCTAGTGGCAAAACACTGTAATTACTGCCGTGACAGAAAATCAAAGGCTACTTTGTAAGCAGCAGGAAAAATTAACATGTAAGGCCCTCAAGCTGTACGTCCTGATTAGACACATATTAAATCAATGCAGTGCTAACTGTGGGGCATAAATAGGGCGCTCCTGAAGAGGGCGTAATTGCGAGAGGGACAAATGGCTGGATCTCACAGGGTTGGGCCATTAGCAGGGCTTTTGTGTGAACTGCTTCCAACACATCTTCAGCTTATAGGACACATATTATGCAAAATAGAATTTTTGGAGCTTGGCTAGATGCTGCAGTTGAATAGGAAAACATCTTGATATCAATTAGAAACATCTTCGTCATTACGTACATAAATGTAAGACAAGATGGTATTACAAGTTCTTCATTAATGTTTTACATAAAAATAAAGAATTGTATGGGTAAAAATGAAATGAAATTTTTTGGAGATTTTATTTAGTATTTGAGTAAACTAGATTTGGCTGAAATTCAAATTTTGCTTGGAAGGCTTGGAATTAAATATGAACAAATCCGTCTGTTTGATCCGTCAAAATCTTGTTCAGTTCAAGATTGTAAAGTTTGGTGTGTATAGGAGCTACTTTAAGGGTTGATCTTTATGTCTCTGTGGGAGAAAAATGCATTTGAAGAAAACAGCTTTTGAAGTTACAATGTCCTGAGAACTCTAAGGATGAAAGTGGAATAAATGAAATAATAAAACATATATAGAGAGCAAAAAATCTAAAAATGTTTAACATTGTTCCTCCACATAAGTATACCTGGAGTTTCATTTTGCTCCATTTGGGCTTTCATTAAAGGACGACAAAATAAATGCAATAGAACCTTAAGCTGCCTCATCTGTCCACCTTACTATGATGGTCCCTTAGGGGAAATTCCTCCATAGGCGTTTTGGAATAATTTTAGTTTTTGTATAGTTTTTGGTATGTGTTTACCATTCCTGTTAACACTCGCACTGCCACACACAGAAGCCTAGAATTTAGAGAGATACATCATGCTAACTTACTGACAGAACTACGTCATAATTTGACATTTTGTTATTTGTACACTGCAATATTGATCTAAAACAAATAATAGTAACAGTATAATAATAGAAACAGGTCCATTGACTTTCTGTTCAAAACTGCAGAGCTGATAAGCTCCGCCTCTTCATAGTGAAATTTCACTGAGGGCAGTGCATTTAATTGAAAGTTCGACAGATCGAGATTGAGTCATATGAAATAGTCACTTATTTTGGTGGGTTTTTAAATCGAGTGTCCACAGACAATCCTCTGTCAGAAAAATCGTGGTTTTGAACTTTGGAAGGAGACATTTGAATAGTATTTTTGTTTAGTGACAAGTGCCATTTTTACTTTGTTTTGGAGGCCAAATCGAAATGACAACAAGCCTGAAACTCAGCTTTTTCAGAATCAGAATCAGAATCAGAAAGGGGTTTTGCCATTGTCAATGCACACTTCACAGACATAGGACTTGTCTCGGCATGAAGGTGCAACACAAAACACTGAGCAATAATAAAACAACATATATTCAGTCAAACAAAAAGGGCATGCATTTAAGGGACAATTTAAAATTACTATAGTATAAAATTTTGAGTTTATCGTTGTCATAAAATTAAGCCGTAAATAACAATACATTCTAAAAACTCACCTGGTCCGAGAGTGCTTTTAAAGTGTTTAAATCGAGTAGATTGAGCCCTAAATCTGCAAAATCTGGACATGTGGTTCATGTTCTACCTCTGGGGATGTTTGTGTGAAATACACTTTATTATAAAAACCTGAACATATAATGTCTACAGAAATTGCTGATAAAATTATGTGATCTTGTTAAAATAGGGAAGAAAATGTTCTCTTAACTAAGATGCTGTACATGACAGAGGCTAATTCACTCATGTCAATGTAATAACCACTTTGAACAACTCCCCTCAGGCAGGAGGCTACGATCCATCCGGACCAGAACCTCCCGCCACAAGAATAATTTCTTTCCCTCTGCCTTTGGACTCATGAACACTTCTAAACACCTGCCACTGCACTACAACTGTACAACTGTAAATTTAACTGTAATTCTCATGTACATAGTAATGCCTATTTTAGCTTTATTTTATACTATAGTCATTTTAAATTGCTTAATCCATGCCCTTTTGATTTCATATATGTTGTTTTTATTATTGATCAGTGTTTTATGTTGTACCTTAATGCTGAGATAAGTTCCTATGTTTGTGAATTTTGTTCATCGACAATGGCAATAAACCCTTTCTGATTCTGATTCTGATAAACACCCACAAATCCTTGGTTTAACTCAAGTTTAGAGTGCTTTTCAAATAGTTTCTTTTCAAACTACTTTCTCGCTCAATAATAGATTGATAATTAGTAGAATCACCAATTCACAATTTTGTATTAAAGATTGTTATTAGACAATGGGTAAATCTTTCCCCAAATAAAAACTCAAATCAATCCGGAAAGACGTAAAGAAATCCAATTCACGTTTCAATCTGGAGTTTTGTAAATCCAGTAAAAGGCTCTGTCTTTCTTCTGTCCATGCCTATTTGTAAATTCTGGTGGGCAAAAATAATCCACAAGCTCTGAAACGCTAAATTTGTCAGTTGCAGCCAACGCCGTTAGTTTCAATGTAAATTCCCGGGCACCATCACTGTTGCACCAGATACATGCTGGGATAGCGTGACGACAGGAGGAGGAAACTTCTGTGTATATAAAGATTGGTCTTTTTGTCTCAGTGCTAATGCTAATGCTAATTTTGAGGCGTAATAACTATTAGAACTAAATAAATTTAAACAAACTGTAAAGTAATGTACCAATGAAAACTATTGAGTGGTCTCTACTTAAAATTGTAATCGGTTGTAAAAGTAATTTTTTTCCCATTCAACTGCAGTGTCTCGCCTGTTTTGTTTTTGAGTCTCAGAGCCCAAAACCAGAGCATGGGCCTGCAAACTCTACATCCAAGTGATCACATGACCTGGCAGCCCTCACAGACAGATCAGTGCTGTGGGACGAACCTTATCCCAGCAGCTCTTCACTCAGGAGTACCTCTAATTAGCCCACATCTGTATTTATCTGATCCATAGCGGGTTAGTGCCGAGCTGTGCCGAGCTGTGCTGAGCTGTGCCGAACTGTGCCAAACTGTGCCGAGCTGTGCCAGAGTGGACCAACAGTGATTTATCTGTGTGACACTCCTGGCACACTCTCACTTTTCAGCTGCTGCCAAAATCAATAAAGCAAACATGGGCAAGAGGATTTTTCCCCTCAGCAAAAGTCTTGCACATAAAATCCATCCGCAGAATTTTCAGGGGCGTGTCCAGACTTTGCACTGGGATAACTCCATCATTTTCAGAAAAAAATTACATTCAATATTTTCTATGAATACATTATTTTAAATAACAACAATTATATTATTAAAGTCTATTTCTTTTTGGAAAAAATGTTGTGCAATATTATGCGTAAAATTTTATAAAATTGTTATTTACAGCAATATACTTTAGATTCTAATTCAATGCTCATTTATACATTTCAAAAATTATATGAATAGTGTCTGGAAATATGAGTTTGGGCTTCATGTAATGAATCCTGAGTTCAGACAAAGCCTGGCCTTTAAACCTGCTCCAGACCAGGCTACAGCCCTGTCTGAATTTCCACTGCGACTGAGTCCGACTAAGCCTGGTTTATGAAACCCAAATGACAACAAAATAACTCATAGTTGGCCTTTGAGCCTAGTTTAGAAAGGAAGCCAGTTTTATGAGACAGCTGTTTGTGATGGGGCTCAGAGACTTCACTGCAGAATCAGACACAGAGGTGAATACTGACCTCTGTAGGCCACTAAGGATACTGCACATACATCAGCTACATAGCTGTTAAGTGTGTATTTTTAAATATTTATATTTATCTTTTTAAGCAAAATGTTTGAAATCTTTTTACTAAGCAGCTATTTAGTTTGGATTAGGTGAAATTATAATATTTAGGTTTTGTCCATAATAGGTTATATTTAGTGAACAAAGATAACCTCTGTAACCTTGTGGCCATACCAACTTGTCAATGTCCCACCTCAGAAGCTGAGCAGGGATGGGCCTGGTTAGTACTTGGATGGGAGCCTCCTATAATGCCAGGTGCCCCAGAGGGGCGGTAGTGCAAACTGCCATTGTGATATGCTTGGGCAAGACACTTCACCCACCTTACCTCCAGAATCTCAGTATGCTGGCCCATAAATAGTAGATGGAACAACAAATGGATATTTGAATACAGTGTGTTTAAATCATGTGTATCATGTCATGATACACATGCTTTAAAATGTTAATGATACTTGGATTGCATTCAGCCCTTTGAGGACTTTCTCCTTTATACATCCTTTTAATTTGTGTAAGGCTGTGTAAGGCTGAATAAATGCTGAATAAATTCTATCCAAAATGTTCTAATTCAATTCAAAATGTTCTGTTGGGAGCTTTGGACATCATAGAGTTTAATCCGTCGGTATTATTGTTAATGTTTTATTTTATATTTAGTTTAAAATCTGCCTGCGAAAATAGGCCCTATTATGTGATCATTGAATGATAAAGATTTTAGTCAAAATTAAATGTAAGACCTATTGTAGACTGAATATATTTAAAGGTAATACACCTTTGCTTATTTATTATGTCATGTGTATCAATAAACCATAAATGCCTATAATTAAGATAAACATAATGTACAATTTTACCTCATCAATGAGAATCAGAAACTTGTTTTGGTTTGATAGTTTAAAAATAACGTTTGAGGGTGTAACATCTTTTTCTGTCCTGTAATGAGACACGCCTTTGAAGCAAAAAACAAAAAATAAAAACAAATCAGTAAAGAATGTTTTGAACAAGCACTACTTAATTTTGTGCGCAATTCTTGTGATTTTATGTGTGACGTATTCTGTCACACTGCAGCACATACACTACATTTTCACATGTTTAAAATGTAAAATTGTGCATTTTCAAAGTATTTCAGAAAGTAGGATTTTTTTCAAATTACATTACATTTTTATAAAAAAATTTCAAATATTGAAAAACACACACAGAACATCCACAAATAACGTCACAACACACCAAACCCATATATGTTGTCCATGGCAGGAGTTTTGAGGCCAAAATACATCTGAATCTGAAATTGATGGGTGGTGTCAAAAATAGTCTGCAGTGCATTGTTAATATCCCAGAACACATGGTAAGGGTGAGCCTCAGTTTCCCCAACATTTAGCATTTCCCTGTGTATAATGAGCACTTTGACATGGTGTTAAAAGACGAGTCACATTCTTCCAACAGAATTCTTTCCAGACATTTGAATTTGTGGACCTCCAATGTGAGGTATATATATTTTCCCATTCTTCTTCTGTCGAAACAACATTTCTTCTTTCCCTTTTAATTTTAATATATTTAGTAGATTGACTGTCCAGATTTTTAATTCATTTATATATTTTAGATATTATTCCCCTTGAAATCTTTATATGCCTTAATAAATACTTTAGTATTATAATGGCCGTTGCTTTGCTTTATTTCTTCATCATAATAATTTGTAAATACTTAGTCCTGCTTAACCAATACAAAATAATTCTTCACCATACCAAAGCTTTTCATTTGAATTTTGTTTACAATTTTGTAAAGAAAAAAAAAGCAGATTTTAAAATCTTTGTTTAGTTTGTATGTTTTAATGAGATTCTTCCATGTCATAAGAACAGATTTTATGAGTACACTCATTTTAATAGTTTATTTTCTTTTTTTAAGTTTAAAACATAAAACACAGAACTGACACAGAACAGTACCAGAGTGCAAAAGTAAAAAATAAAATGAAAAATAGACAACAAGAAAACAAAAGAAACACAATTATGACACAGATGAATTAAAATGAATGTCGTATTTTGTCCACAGTCGGTCAAATTTGCCCAAATTAAGTTGGAATGTTAGTTTTCGCATTTGTCTAATGTCTGTTAAGTCAGTCCAGTCCTTGATTGTTGGTGATGTTTGTGTCATTTTTTCTTGCTCATTTTAATAGATTTAATCCTTTGGTTTAGACCAAAATATGAAATAAGGTTTTTTATAGAGGAAAAGCCATTCTGCTTGCCATTTAAATGGGTAGGTCTTTCTAAAAGTCATAGTAAAGGATTTCAGTTTTTAATATATTCAGTTTGTAACCGGACATTGAATTCGTATATTTTGTAATGCCCAAAATCACAACAGCAGTTGCCTTGAAGGGCAACAGTGAAAACAGATGTTCAAAGAAATTTAGCAATGGCTCAGCATCCCCTATCCTTAGACCCTCCTTCTCGAGAAAAAAAAACTACAAGACCCCTTTGGGAAAAACTAGAAACCTCATCAACATCATCTATGTAGCAGGCAATCTTATGTCCCATCCCATAAATTTTAACACCATGGATTTGTTTTGATTGTCTAATATATTGGGCCAAGAACAAAGTAAACAGGAGGGGGGACCAAGCCCAATTCAAATCAATTCAATTCAATGTATTTGATTTGGAAATGTCCCAGCGTCCTGTGTCCTTAGACAGATGTCCCAAGCTCCCCTGTCCTTAGACCCTCCTTCTCGGCCAGGAAAAACTACCAAACCTCTTTGGGGAAAAGTAGAAACCTGTA